>JACVVK020000397.1:557500-628541 GCA_018292915.2 Batillaria attramentaria | reverse complement strand
TCCTACCTAGGTCGGCTCCTACCCAGAGCGGTGTGCTATGGGTCAAAATGTGGTGTGTGTGTGTGTGTGGTGTGTGTGTGTGTGTGTGTGTGTGTGTGTGTGTGTGTGTGTGTGTGTGTGCGTGCGTGCGTGCGAGCCAGAAGAAAATTTTCTGCCATCGACAGACAATAAAGTTATATTGAATTGAATTGAATTGAACTGAATTGAATTGAATTGAATTGAAATGGGGGGGGGGGGGGGGCTGTTGCCACGCAGCCGAGATTCACCCACTTCACGGGTGCGACTTTGGGGGTGCTTACCTTGGTATGACACGTCTTATGATGTGGATGATTACACGGCCGGTGTGGTATAGTTAATAGACCCCCCAAGAAATGGACCCCCAGGTCCAATAACTTTAAGGTTAATGGACCCCCGGGGTCCAACAATTATAATAAGAGGGTATAATTATTGGACCCCCTCTATGGTTGTTGGACCCCCCTTTCACTTAAAAAGAATTCCATTACTTACAGCTCTGTTCTCTTTTCTATCACTCGTACACGACACATTATGGTTTAGGAGTAACCTTGGTACAGGTAAACTGAACTAGCTGAGGTATTGACGCCGACACATTGGATTTCTGAAGGAAAATATGCTACCCCCTGCCTTGCCGAGAACGGGATGCTCACAGGAACGGTAATACGTTTGCAGAAGCAAACCGGCCGGCGGAAATGACTGCGGCGTGTTTGCCATTGCAACGGCAACGGAGATTTTAAGTGGCAACTGTAACATACCTAATGTGCACTTTGAACAGAGCTCCATGAGACAAAACCTTGAGCAGTGCATTGAAAAAAGACACCTCACACCATTCCCCAAATAACAGCAACCTTTGAAATAAAAGCTGGGCAGACGTGTTGAATATGTCAGTATAAAGCGACACTGTAGGAAGTGAGGCAGCTATGTGAAATCTGTGATTCCGACCTATTTACGTCGTTTTTAAAACCGCCATATCTTGTAAACCACGTTTTGTTTTCTGTATTTCAACCACGGTTTAAAGTTTTATAATAATTGTTTCTGTTGGCCTCTTAAAGATTTTTTTTAAAACTTACCATTGAGATTTTAATCATTTTGTTCTTTCAGTATCAAGAATCATTTATTTCTTAATGTGAAATCTGTGATTCCGATCTGTTTACGTCTTTTGTAAATCGCCATCCATTGTAAACCACGTTTTGTTTTCTGTATTTTAATCACGGTTTAAAGTTTTATAATAATTGTTTCTGCTGGCCTCTTAAAAATTTTCTTAGAAATTATTTTCCATTGAGATTTTAATCATTTTTTTTTTTCAATACCAAGAGTCTATTATTTTTTTGGTAGACATGTTGATAATAACCAGTACCCCAAAAGCCCAAAACTTCTCCGTGTATGTGTGTGTGTGTGTGTGTGTGTGTGTGTGTGTGTGTGTGTGTGTGTGTTCAAACATCACAGGGAGATCTTTAAACAATCACGACATGGGTTAAAACACCTTAAGTAATGAGAAACACCTTTAAGTAACAGGGGGGTCCAACAACTATAGGAGGGGTCCATTAACTTTACAGTTATTGGACCGTGGGGAGGGGGGGGGGGTCCAAGTACTATGGGGGTCCAACAACTTTATGACACCGGCACCGCACCGCAGGTGCCGTAGTTCCCGGGCCTGCTTAATGCCGGGATATTTATGATATTTATGACAGGAAGCGTGGAATGCGCCCCCCCCCCCCCCCCCATCCCGCAGTCCCAAACCACACGGACCTCCATAGCACCATCTTATCATATTCCTCATCTCCATCATCATAAAAATTGCCCCAGCTTCCGAACCCTCCGTGATTCCACCCATTACCTGGAACTGGCAAAGAGTTGGGGCAGCAAAAAAAAAAAAAACGTTGAAGTTTGTCACAAACAGGCAGACAGACAGATGACAGAGGACTACAACATACACTGACTACTTTACACATGTGAATAATAACATGAAGATTACTTGTTGTGTCGGTGGAACAAATGGGAAAAAGCTTTCGTTCACATGTTGCATCGTCCCACATCCAATCCTCCTTTGGGTTGATTCGCACACATGTCTCGTTAATCCCATCACCTTTCAAAGACAGAGGTCAGCATTTCATAATCATAAAAATACTCGCATTCTCTCACAGCACATGAACACTATACAATCAAGTGATTCGAAGGATCAGCTGAGATATTCAGACCTTGTGAACAAGCAAAATGAACTTGCGTATTATTGTGTCTATAAATATGAAGCTCTTTCATTTTGCGTATCACATGGTGCAGATGCTGGCAGAAACAGAGATACTGCACCGTGGCTACCTGACGAGAAGCAGTTGGCAAACAACACGTTCCCCGTTGGATTCTCTAAGAACAGGCTCCATCTTCTCCGATAAACTCTACATGTGGAGAGAGAGAGAGAGAGGGGGGGGGGTGAGGGAGAGAGAGAGAGAGAGAGAGGGGGGGTGAGGGAGAGAGAGAGAGAGAGAGGGGAGGGTGAGGGAGAGAGGGAGAGAGAGAGAGAGAGAGAGGAGAGAGAGAGAGAGGGGTGAGGGAGAGAGAGAGAGAGGGAGAGAGAGAGAGAGAGAGAGAGAGGGGGGGGGGGGGGGGAGAGAGAGAGAGAGAGAGAACGAAACTTTATTTTGCAAGGATATAAGATTAGGTGCGCAGACCTGTCTTACGTTTTGTCCTTGCTCGGCTACAACTAAGTTAAACTAAGTAAAGCGCGTGCACACACACACACACACACACACACACACACACCCCGTAAATACAGACCCATACGCTTAAGTCAAACACGCTTAAGTCGAACTTCGGATACGTCGAAGCAAAAAGTTTTTCCCGGCCAAACTTGCTCTTGTATGACTAAATTTTCCACGGATAAGTCGAACGAGTACTCAAAAACTCATAAACGGATAAGTCAAAACTCGGTTATGTCAAACGAAATCTGCAATTTTAGCCTCGGATAAGTCGTACCAGTCGCTGTTTAGGGGAATTTCTTTTGTCCTTCTGATGCATCAGCGTCAAAACACGGCTTGCACGGAGATTTTACATTTTCCGTGCAAGTAAAGGTTGACAGTGTTATGTGTCCTGCGGGCCTTAGGGCTGGTTATTGGGCGGTAGAACACAACATTGGCGAGAAAACACGTGCAAGAACAGAGCTAGGCGTGAGATCTGACCCTGTGCCCCTGATCTCTGAAGTTTTCTGTCGCCAGTGTTAAGAAGGTGATTTGCCGTCGGATTCGGAGGGTAAGCAGTGAGTTATTCCTGGTGTGTGAAATGTGTGTGTGTGTGTGTGTGTGTGTGTGTGTGAGAGAGAGAGAGAGAGAGAGAGAAAGAGAGAGAGAGTTTGCCGGTTGGTGGCGTTAGAGTTGGATCTCTCTGCTATTTGACTGCGTGTGTTTATATGACGTTGCACTAGAATTTATTGAGCACATGCGATCATATGACTGCAAACGCGCGCGCGCGCACACACACACACACGCGCGCGCGCGCGCACAGATAACGCTGCTGATCTTACAAGCAGAATAAGAGTCAGTGAAACTAGAAAAGAAGAAGAAAACATAAGCTGGAAACTTATCACCGTTTGGTGCCAGGCATCTTTCTTGTCAGAACGAAACAGCCATCAGAAAAGCTTGGCTTTCTCCTTCGTCTGCATTGCATGTGTGACTATGGTAAGACCAAGCCAATACTCTGAACTGAAAGTGAACTCAAAGTGAACAAAATAGCTACGGAGATTCGATGACATGGCAGCTTACACGAGCGTATTGAATATAACAAATCCTAGCAGTAAGGCTCAGTATAGTTCGCACCCCTGGGCCGTACTGGGCAAACTATTCAAACGCATCCACACTCGTTTAGTAGAGTTCGTCTGCTTAGATGGGTTAGGTTTAGAGTTAGGGTTGAGGTTACCTTGTGGTAATGGTGCAGTCGCTATTTTGTTCAGACGGTCGCAGTGCATTTACAGCAGGAGCAAATGACACAAGGGGGCGAACTATACCAACGCAGCAGCAGTTAGCTCATGTTGACCAGGGAAAATAAATTTCAGTTTCCAAACCGAATTGGGGGGGGGGGGGGGGTGCAACTCGCTTAACTCGAAGCTAGAGTCGAAATTCGACCTTATCCGTCGTCACGGATAAGTCAAACTTCGGATACGTCGAACAAAAATCCATTTCCCCTGCGAATTCGACTTAAGCGTGTTCGACTGTATATCAAAAAAAAAAAAAAATGGACGGGGGGGGGGGGGGGGGGGGGCGAAAAAAGATGATAAGGTGAAAACAAAACCAAGAACCGAAGCATGTGGCAAGCGAGAGATTCAGATAAACCCTGACGGGATGTGCGTTGTCACAGTTTAGAAAACCAACAGTAACAACAACAAACAACAGGAAAAAGCTACTGCCAATAAGTACAGTCGAACACGCTTAAGTCGAATTCGCAGGGGAAATGGATTTCTGTTCGACGTATCCGAAGTCTGACATCCGTGACGACGGATAAGGTCGAATTTCGACTCTAGCTTCGAGTTAAGCGAGTTGCACCTTTTCACCCTCTGATTCGGTTTGGAAACATTTATTTTCCCTGGTCAACATGAGCTTACTGCTGATGCGTTGGTATAGTTCGCCCCCTTTTCTCATTTGCACCTGCTGTAAATGCACTGCGACCGTCTAAACTACATACCGATTGCACCATTACCACAAGGTAACCCCAACACTAAATCTAAACCTAACCCTAAACCGATATACCGGTAAGCAGGCGAACTCTACTAAACGAGTGTGGATGCGTTTGAATAGTTTGCCCAGTACGGCCCAGGGGTGCGAACTATACTGAGCCTTACTGCTAGGATTTGTTACATTCGAATGGTCGAATGGTAGAGCGTTGGACTTCTAATGCTCGGGTCGTGAGTTCGATCCCGGCTGGGGCCAAATATTTCTTTTTCTCGTTGCCCCGTCTTTGATATCACCCGTATGTGGTGGAAAATGGACGTTAAACCCCTAAACACCCCCCCCCCGCTTGTAAGAACAGCAGCGTCATCTGTGTGTGTGTGTGTCTGTTCGCGTTCATATGATCGCATGTGCTCAATAAATCCTAGTGCAACGTCATATATACACACGCAGTCAAAGAGCAGAAAGATCCAACTCTAACGGCACCAACCGGCAAACTCTCTCTCTCTTTCTATCTCTCTCTCTCTCTCTCACACACACACACACACACACACACACACACACACATTCATTTCACACACCAGGAATAACTCACTGCTTACCCTCCGAATCCGACAGCAAACCACCTTCTTAACACTGGCGACAGGAAACCTCAGAGACCAGGGGCACAGGGTCAGATCTCAGGCCTAGCTCTGTTCTTGCACGTGTTTCTCGCCAATTTCGTGTTCTACCACCCAAGATAACCAGCCCTAATAAGCCCTAACGCGGTCAACCTGTACTTGCACGGGAAATGTTAAATCTCCGTGCAAGCCGTGTTTTGGCGCTGATGCATCAGAAGGACAAAGAGAAATTCCAGTGCCAGCGACTGGTAGGACTTACCCGAGGCTAAAATTGCAGATTTCGTTTGACATAACCGAGTTTTGACTTATCCGTTTTTGAGTACTCGTTCGACTTATCCGTGGAAAATTTAGTCATACAAAGAGCAAGTTTGGCCGGGAAAAACCTTTTGCTTCGACGTATCCGAAGTTCGACTTAAGCGTGTTTGACTTAAGCGTATGGGTCTGTACTTATATTATTTGTTTCTGCCCCTAAACGTACAATATAATAAAAAGTACGATCAGGGCCCTTACGAACGAGAGAGAGAGAGAGAGAGAGAGAATAAATCCGTTTAAACATTAGCAAATGGAAAAAAATACATATTCTTTAACAATTTTGTTGTTTTATCTTACAGGAGCTTCTGTTGCAGTCCCGATATTCTCCAAACGGCGAGTCATCAGTCCATTTATTGTTTGCTTCGTTTTCAAAAACCATGAGGCCGATCCAACAGCCACAGGCGCCGGCAGAGACGGCTGGAAACAAATAAGAGAAACAGTTAACGTACATTCATCTTGTAGCTCCTCTTCAAAATAAATCCAGTTAAAGGCTGGAGCGTCCTGTCTTAGACACGCAACTCATACTGTAACATTCACACAACACCCTGACATACACAACGCCCCCTCGTTCAGTCTTCCTCCACCTTCTCACAAATCAAACACAGCTACAGTGGACGCCGGATATAAGCAACTCGGATATAAGAAAACTCGGTTATTGCCAACGAATTTTTTTTCCCCGGCCAAACTCTTCTTTATTATGTATTACAAAAACTCGGATACAAGAAACTCGCTTATAAGAAAACTCGGTTTTAGGAAAGCAAATTTCTTGTCCCGCTTCATACAAAAACTCGGATATAAGAAACCGAAAGTACATTTCCAAGAAAATTTCACTCATTGTAAGAAACCGAAAGTACATTTCCAAGAAAATTTCACTCATTCTAAGAAAACAGGTCAGGTCTGACGTCACTTAGGACAGGCACATGATGGCGCATGATTTTCTTTTCTTGAATTGGTTCTTTACCATTGTGTTCCGTGCAAAATTGAATGTTGGCAAGAAGAAAAAATACGAGATGCATTTTTGTTGTTCTATTGTTATATGTTGTTTTTATTATTATTTTGTTTTTTTGCCTGATTGGGAGCTCAGTCTCTCTCTCTCTCTCTCTCTGTATGTCTGTCTCTGTCTACAGGGCTCGCGTTAATGAGAATAAAACTATCAGTATTAGACTAACTGTGATCAATTCCTTTCTTTGACAATATACGTGGTCCATCTTTCCTCCATCCCCCTTCCCCCTCCCAACAGAAAAAAGCTAATTTGCAGCTTTTTTCAGCCAAATTAGACACGGAAAGCATCGCATATCATACTCTAATGGGACGAGTGTTTTATAGATCAAAAGTTGATACATAATGCACTTTTAATATATCCTATAAATACAAGGGAATTCTCTCTCTCTCTCTCTCTCTCTCTCTCTCTCTCTCTCTCTCCATTGTTATGGACAATATGTCTGAACAATAAAATGTCTGATTCTCTCTCTCTCTCTCCCCTTAGTTCTTTTTTGTTTGTTTGGTTGGTTGGTTGGTTGGTTGGTTTTTTTTTTTGTTTTTTTTTGTTTTGTTTTTTCTTACCACATGACCGACAGCGCTACAGTTGGGAAGCAAAAACAGTATTTTCATGTTCAAACAAAAAAATCTGACATTGAAGGACACAAACGCACTGGTGTATATTAACTCTACACATATATATTCTGTGCAGGTCTTTAAGAGAAACCAGATATTTCTTAATTTAATGCAAAACATACACAAACTGAGAAAAAAAATGTTTTTAAACCTTTTTTCACTGAACTCGGTTATAAGAAATATTTTTCAAAATACTTTCTTATATCCGACTTTCAGATATAAGAAAACTCGGATATAAGAAACCAAAAAATTCACCCCCCTCGAGTTTCTTATAACCGGCGTATACTGTAGCATGCCACCCACTCATACTACCGTCTACACAAAACAAGCCCCAAAATCAGCAGCTGCGTTTTGCCGAGGACACTTTCTTCCGACCATAAAGTGCTGAAATGACGGGGAAATTATAGAGGGAAAAAAAATTCCCTCTGCTGAATGTACATCAGTTATGGGGGCAAAAACAACGCGTTTATATTTTGCACAGTTCTAGAGTTTATCACACTTTCGGCACGTTTTTCTCAGCCACATAAATAAATACATACTATGATCGACTGTAGCAGCTGACCGCCGTTGATATGAAAATGCTCACTGACAAACATAGACCTACCCCCCGCCCCCCCCCCCCCTTTTTTTATGTTGTTTCCATAGTAATGGAAACAACATCATAGGACGGGCTAAATTTTCCACGTTCATGGGCAAGCATCTGTGGTACAAACGCACGTCACTGCCGATCTCCCGCAGAGACGATTTTGCAAGTGTAACTCTGACAATGACGTAACAAAACGTGCGTCATCGATGCTGACATGTACGGTCCACCGAACGCGCTTCTCCTCCTCAGTGACTGCCGTCTGTGCGGATGTATGTGCGTGTGTGCGTGCGGCTGTGTGTGTGTGAATTGTGTCCAGGCCCGTTTCTTCGAAAATACTCAACCGAATGGCTTCAAATTTGGGGTATCCAAATATATCAAAATGTTACATTAGACGATTCAAGCGTGTGATGATTGCTTAAGTGATTTGGGAGTTATCGTCCTTTTGAGACAAGTTGGTTGTCTTTCGTGTACAGGCGTAATATGTATTTAAATCACTCAATTTTTTGGCAGTAGATAGCTTGAATACGGACTCTGAACAGAGTCACTACTAGAAAATGGTCGCTCTTATAGTTTTCATGTAAACCGAGCCTGAGTTGACATTGCATGTGAACCCAGTTCAGATGCCTATTTCTCCGAAAATACTGAACCGATCGATTTCAAATTTGGGGTTTCTAAATGAATCAAGATTGTTGAATAGAAGGCCCGATCCAGGTATGATTGCACACACGATTTGAGAGTTATCGCCCTTTTCAGAAAAAGTGGCTTTCTGGCGTTTAAAGGCGTAATATTCACCTAAACCACTCCATTTCTTGGACATAGATAGCGTGAATACGGACTCTCAACTAAGTGAATTTTGGAGGTTGTCGCTTTTATACTTTTGGCGTAAGCCGTACCTGATGAAAGTGCTGGTGAACACACTTTAGATCTCAAAATCGCTCCTACTATACATAGATAATGAGCCTGGGGTGCCATAAAAAATATACAGAAAAATTAGAAAAATTCACTGCAGCCGTTATCGTCAGTTGACTCGAAAATTTGTACTCACAGCACATTTCCTCTACAAGTCACACGCCTCACAAACATCGAAGAAGAGACGCACGCGCACTGACGTAAAGTAAGTGCGTCATGTTTGATTGACGTGATGCTGTTTTTTCTTGGGGGTGTCTCGCCACTTTCTTTCCGAATTCCTCTGTTTGGAGACGTGGTGTATTTTACTTCTACTATGTCGCCATCTTCGTGCAATCGCAGAGAAGACACGGGATATAACAGAATACAACTCCAATACTTTATGAACAGAATATGCACGGAGAACATATTCATGAAAGAAGAAGAACCCAGAACGCTGTGCAGGGCTGCTTACGTACTGAACAGGTCAGATCCATCGCAGAAAAGGCACGCGCGCACTGACGCAAAAGGCAGTATCAGCGTCATTTTTTCGACGTCATGTTTGATTGACGTGATACTGGCATTTCTTGGGGATGTGTCGCCACTTTTTGGACGTTCTCTATGTGTAGACGGGGAAAGCGGGAGTTTCATTGATGTAGTGTGCTTTGTTTTTCCCACTGACTCTCACTCAATAGCATAGTAGAGTGAGAGGACACCACATAGGTCTCAATGGAGCACAAACGCGGCTCGCGCGAGTCTGTGTGTGTGTGTGCGTGTGCGCGTGCGTGCGTGCGTGTGAGTGTGTGCGCGCGCGCGTGTGTATGTCTGACATAACACATAGTTAGAAAACGTTCGCCGCGCAGACTTGTCTGTTAAACATATTGGGTCGGTATTAATTCGATCTTTACACTGCGCACGCAACAGCAACACTTCAATTTTCATGGGCCTGCTTTCATTGCAAGAACTGTATCAAAGTTATTACGCCAAATGTATTATGCGTCATCCCAGTGAGCAAAAACGTCATAGATTTCAAAGAATACAAGTTGACGTCTCTCTTCCAAAAACAAGATTGGTGTGACAGCCCGGTCAGTTGTTTCCATTCCGAGAGAGAGAGAGAGAGAGAGAGAGAGAGAGTGTGTGTGTGTGTGTGTGTGTGTGTGTGTGTGTGTGTGTGTGTGTGTGTGTGTGTGTGTGTGTGTGTGTGGATACATGGCATTAAAAAAGAACGACCGTGACGATAGCAGGTGATCAAATGGAAACAACATATTGGGCTGGTGGCCATCTTGTTCTCTCTCTCTCTCTCTCTCTCTCTCTCTCTCTCTCTCTCTCTCTCTCTCTCTCTCACACACACATAATTCGTGAACTATCGTTGCAAATGTTGCTTTGATTGATTTTTTTTTATTGCCGTGAGCATGGCATAAGTACGTCTTGTTTATGCTCAAACTGTTTTTCTGTACTTTCACCAGTACAACAAAATAAATCTGTTCAAACCAAAGTAAGAGAAACTAATGTAGGTGTAGATTCCGACATAATTAGCTAGGCTCACTCTTGTGAGTTGTTCGCTTCTTCCCTAAACTGTCAGTGAGACGTTTCTCTGTGGTGGTATTTCATTAGGTCACGCACTGTGCTCATCTTACCCCTATTGTATCTTTTAATCAGCAACCTGTGATAGAAATTCTTCTGTGTGATGGCAAATGAAGCTGGTCGATCGTTTGGTTGATTGATGAGTGGATGGATGGGTGACTGGCCATGCCCCTCTCTGGGCCGGCTCTCTCTCTCTCTCTCTCTCTGTGTATGTGTGTGTGTGTGTGTGTGTGTGTGTGTGTACACACACACACACACACACACAAACACACACACGCTTGGACATACGTGCACCCAGCACGCATGCATGCACGCCAACAGCAAAATTAATGGCAATCAGGAAATCGGCTTATACAACAGTTTTCCACGGCCATCGCCCCGTTCTGCGTTATACGTGATATGCTTACACATACACAAACATACACATACACATGCGTATGTTATAAACACATATGTAGAAGACGAGTAAAAAGGTACACACCTGGTCGACACAATTCCACAGTTCTGTTCCTTGTTTCTTCGTCATGGATGGAGACAAGGTGTCCACCTCTGTTCTCGCACTCTGCTTCAGCCGAATTGAAGTCCAGTTTTACTTCTATCAAATGAAGACCTGCAACCCACACTAAATATTAACACTTAAGGTGTCCACACTCAATATTAACACACACGATGCCCACAATCAGTATTAACACATAAGGGATCTACACTCAATATTAATACATATGGTGTTTAATAATAATAATAATAATAATAGGGCGCCTATCCCCGGGTAACGAGCACTAGGCGCCTTACAATCTAAAACCGAATTTAGAAAAAAAAAGAAAAAAGAAAGACACACACACACACACACACACACACACACACACACACACACACACACACACACACACACACACACACTCAATACAAGTGAGTGAAACACAACTCCTAGAGTGCCAACACTCAATATTAACACATAAGGTATCCACAGTAAATACTGACACACAACGTGTCCACATTTAATATTAACACATACGGTACCCGCATTCAGTTTCAACACATATATCGAGTCCCGCTGGGGGCAAAGAATTTTTCTTTCTCGTATGTGGCACCGTTCATTCGGGCCGATCGTCGGGGGTTCTCTCCGGGTACTCCGGCTCCCTCCCCCTCTGCTTTGGAAATGTTCAGCCAAGGAAATTTGAAAAATAAATGCAATTCTAAATTCCGAAATTTAAATAGCTGAGCTGACCCTTCCCACCATGTGATTGTAATGTGTTTATATCCAGAGTGTGAGAGAATGCGTGTGCTTCACGTGAGCGTGCGTGTTGGGTTCAGTTCGCGGCGCTTTGAGCCGATTCATGAAATTGGGTAAAGCGCCTATACAATACTCATTATTATTATCATTATCATTATTATTATTATTATTATAAGGTACCCACACTCAATATCAACGCATACGTTACCCCCAGTCAATATTAACGCATAAGGTACGAACACTCACTCAATATTAGTGAGGTGCTCACACTAAATTTTAACACATAAAGTATCCACACTCAGTATCAACACATAGTACGGTACCCACACTCAATATTAACACATTAGGTACCCGCAATCAATATTAACGCATAAGGTACAAACACTCAATATTAGTAGAGTACCCACACTCATTTTTAACACAAGTTATCCACACTCAGTATCAATACATACTACGGTACCCACACTCAATATTAACACATTAGATACCCACACTCGATATTAACGCATAAGGTACCAACACTCAATATAAGTAAAGTACTCACACTAATTTTTAACACATAAGGTAACCACACTCAATATCAACACATACGGTACCCACACTCAATTATAACATTTACGGTACCCACACTCAATATTAACACATACGGTACCAACACTCAATATTAACACATACGGTACCCACACTCAGTATCAACACATTCGGCACCCACGCTCAATATTAATGCAGAAGGTACCAATACTCAATATTAGTAAAGTACCCACACTCAATCTTAACACATGGAGCGCCCACACATTAATATTAACGCATTGTTGTTCCTGAAGGACTTCAAAGTTATGTAGAACAAATTCATTGTAACATTCAATATGACCCAACCTTCTTTACTGAGCGTTCAACCCGTTTCACTTTTTTCTGTAGAATAATGTCCTCAGTTTTTGTTCATTTTTTTGCGTGTGTGTTTTGGTGTCCATGCTGTCGGTGAGAAACATTTGCCCATCTACTCATTCGTGGCGGGAACTTCGATCTTCGGTGTAGGTGTTTGGTTGGCAACGGTATGCAGGGGTTCTGTACATGCAAACACTGGGTGCATGGTCGTGAACAAGTTAAAACACACACAAACACCCGGAAAACAGCAAAGGGGTGTGGAGTAATACCTGTGTCTTCGGGACGTATCAAAACCGCAGAGTCGCTGGGAGACATTTTGCAAACAGGATAGAATGTTGAATCGCAGTCTGTGCTGTTCCATTTCCATGGAAACTCCTCTGTCCCTATGGATACGCACTTCTCATTCCAGGAATATGTAACAAGGTCATCTGGATTGAGAGAGAAACGGAAAGATGGCATGCGCGTGCGCGCGCGCGCGCACACACACACACACACACACACACACACACACACACACACACACACACACACACACACACACACACACACACACACACACACAGAGCGGGTCCGATTTACAATGATTGTTTATGTAAAACTTCGAACTAACGATGTGAATGTGTGTGTGTGTGTGTGTGTGTGTGTGTGTGTGTGTGTGTGTGTGTGTGTGTGTGTGTGTGTGTGTGCGCGCGCGCGCGTGCGTGCGTGCGTGTAGTTTTAGTGTTCACTTGCCTTTTTCGTAGTTGGTGTAGTCCACAATTGATCCGTCCGTCCACTCATCGTACAGGGCACGCTTCAACCCGATCCAGCATCGACTTGCACCACCTATCAGACACACACACACACACACACACACACACACACACACACACACACACACACACACACACACACAGAGTGTGTTACTTTCCACCATGCATATCTTCGTACTCGGTGATATTATTATGTTAAAAATGATCTCTTCAGTCAATGTTTTGGCACAGGCATGACCTATACGCTTTGAAATAATAATATTACAATTTTAATAATAATAATAATAATAATGCTTTTATACAGCGCAGTATCCCAGCAGATGCTGGCTCATAGCGCTAGTAATAGATAAATATATTCATTTTAATACTTGCATGCTCACCATGGAAAATAAAGTTTACAAACTGCACTATTGGCAACCACTAAAAACCCTGAAATGTTTCCTCCCACCTAACGACCCAGAACCTTTCAGTTATCACATGACACATCATTATCATCACTATCGGCCTTTTTGTTATCGGGGTGGCCGAATGGTAGAGCGCTGGATTTCTAATGCTCGGGTCGTGAGTTCGTATCCCGGCTGGGGCCAAATGTGTGTGCTGGCTTTTTTATTGTTGCCCCGTCTTTGATATCACCCGTATGTGGTGGAAAAGGACGTTACACCCCCTAACATCCAACCATCCTTTTATTGTCTCTTGTGCTGCCCAAACTCTTCGCAAGTTCCAGTGATATTCTGGGGCAATTTTCATTATTCATGATGATGATGGTGAGATGATGCTGTGGAGGTCCATGTGGTTTGAGACTGCGCGACAGGGCCCCATTCCACGCTTCCTGTCGTAAATTTGAATATCCCGGCATTAACCCGGGAGTTTCGGGGCCTGCGGTGCCGGCTGTGTAATAATCCACATCATGTGATGTGTCATAACAAGGGAAGCACCCTCAAAGTCTCAACCTTGAAGAGGGTGAGTCTTGGCTGTGTGGCTACAGCCTCCCCATTGGGCACATAGCACACACGCTCTGGGTAGAAGCCGACCTAGGTAGGGAAAATGAGATTCGAACCAGGGTCTCCCGGGATCCATGGTCGGAAGTGCTAACGACTACACTACGGGGGCCGACCGGGACTATTGTTGTAGTCGTTAATAATAATAATAATAATGAGTATTGTATAGGCGCTTTACCCAATTTCATGATTCGGCTCAAAGCGCCGCGAACTGAACCCAACACGCACGCTCACGTGAATCACATGCATTCTCTCACCAATGGACATAAACACATTACAAGCACGTGGTGCGAAGGGTCAGCTCAGCTATTCACATTTCGGAATTTAGAATTGCATTTATTTTTTCAAATTTGGTGGGCTGAACATTTCCAAAGCAGAGGGGGAGGAAGCCGGAGTACCCGGAGAGAACCCCCGACGATCGGCCCGAATGAACGGTGCCACATACGAGAAGGAAAAATTCTTTGCCCCGAGTGGAACTCGAACCCGTGACCTCTCGCATTGGTGACAAGTCTCTTAACCACTAGACCACCGACCGCCCCAAACAACAACACGCAATGCGAGCGAGAAATGTCGCCTAAAACCTCGCATGACCGTGACACCAACAGTACAGTACAGTACAGTACAGTACAGTACAGTACAGTACAGTACAGTACAGTACAGTACAGTACAGTACAGTACAGTCACTAACCTCGCCGGCAGATAAGAGCCACCGTGTCCTGTGTGAAGACGTCATGGATAGATACCAGTTGTCCCCCTTCATCAGCGCAAGCGTCTTCCGCGTCTTGGAACGTCATCTTGCGGCGAATCAATCGCAGTTGTCGGATGTCAGGGCTGCTCGTTTCTGGCAAAACAAAGTATTTAAATCAAATTAATTCAACTGTATTAGACTTTGAAATTAAGGCAAAGGAAGTTATCCTGTCGACGACGCCATGCGCTACGCGCACGCACTCACACCTCAACGCATGCATATCACAGACAAGACTAAGATGAATCGTTCATAGGACATGCGCATTAGGGACGACTACTTAAGTGAGATTAATAAAATGTTATCCAACAAATCAAGAAATGAATATCCTCCTCCCCCAAAACACACACACACACACACACACACACACACACACACACACACACACACACACACACACACACACACACACACTCCAATCATAGGAAAGCGATTTAAAGTCCCTAGGTTCGTTGTTGTTAACACTGTTCCATCATCTTATTTTGCTCCCTCCGGTAATCGTCAAGTGTTTGTGTTTTGACCTCCGGCGATCTCCGAGCGGATACGGAAATGACCAGTTACGGGCTAACCATATATATATAATTACAAGTCATGGTATAAAATCCATAATTCACCACATGTGGTATAAACATTGTACCCATGACAACCACGCGTGAATTTTATGGCTGTACCTAAAGGCCATGTCACAAGAGAGGGCAAAAACACTTGAAAACATTGTTTTCAGGTGTTTCGCTGCGAAACAGTGTGTTTTGTCGTGTGACATACTTCACAACAATGTTTTCAAAACACTGTTTCGATCGTGTTTTCAGTTTTACAGCCTGCCCTAAAATCCGAAAACATGTTTTGTGTTTCAACCAATGAAAGCCGCCGTGCGGAGTGTCAAGTGACACCTTCCCGTATCCGCTCAGTCAACATGTATGTTTAAGGAAAGGAGACATCGACTTTACCCAGAAACCCCATCCAGAGGTATTTCATACGCATTGAAGTTCTACATACAAGAAAAGGGTGTCTAGTAAGGTAGGAATGTCTTGACCGTAGCAGGGAAACTTGTTTTCAGTGTGACATCGCCTTAAAGAGTGAACAGGTATTACCCCTAGTAGTGTTCCAGCAGTGTGTTCTGCTGAAAGGATTTGCGTCACAATATGACGCGAAAAGGGACTAAAGAATAATTTACGTCACGGCATGGCGTAGTTCGACTTCGTACGGAAATGGGGGACGAAGGAGCTTTGCCAGTCGCTTGACGTGGAATTGTTGATCTTTTGCTGCGTGTTATCAACAAGCGGTCGTGTTTGTGGCAAACGTAAGCCTAGTTCCAGTTTTCTACTAAGACGGAGGCTTCGAAACGGAAAAGCTGACTTCTCAAAGCCTATGGACAAAGCGAGGTAAAGCACCTCAGTCAGTGATGTCGCGTGAAGCATTTGGATTGCCGATGTCAGCTTTCAAATCAAAGACTTGAAATGCAGGTATAGGGACGTGGTATAAATAATTTTCCCAATTCGGTACCCCCTATTACGTAAAATACACCACACTCGTTTGTTGATTTCGACCGTAAAACTGCTCGTTAAAACTCGCAGTTTTACGGTCGAAATCAACAAACTCGTGTGGTGTATTTTCCGTAATCGGGGGCACCTCATTGTGAAAACTCTATCTCTATATATAATATTATATATGCACAATCTTTGTGCGCGAAGACATAATTTTTGAGGTACACAGTACTTTGACGTATTTTGACAGGCGCATCAAATACACTGGAAATCGGATGTTACCTCTTTGCGAAATACTGTTAGTATGATCTGCGATGTCCTGTGGTCTGCTCATACACACTTGTTAGACCATTTTATTGCTTTTTTTCCTGCTTTTTTTTAGAATCAAATAATAATAATAATCGAAACAACTAATAATACTAATAATGAGTATTGTATAGGCTTTCCCCAATTTCAAGACTCGGCTCAAAGCGCCGCGAACTGAACCCAACACGCACGCTCACGTAAGGATGGGTGGGTGCTTGGGAGTTTAACGTCTTTTTCCACCACGTATGGGTGATATCAAAGACGGGGCAACGAGAAAAAGGCCAGTACAAATATCTGGCCCCAGCCGGGATACGACTTGAACTCACGACCCGAGCATTCAGAGTGCAACGCTCTACCATTCGGCTATCCCGGCTCCCCCCCCCCCCCCCCCCCCCCCCCCCCCGCACGCTCACGTGAATCATACTCATTCTCACACACTGGACATAAACACATTACAATCACGTGGTGCGAAGGGTCAGCTCAGCTATTTAAATTTCGGAATTAAGAATTGCATTTATTTTTCAAATTTGGTGGAGCGAACATTTTTCCAAAGCATCGGGAGGAAGCAGGAGTACCCGGAGAGAACTCCCGACGATCGGCCCGAATGAACGGCCGTGCCACGCGCGGAAAGGAAAATTCTTTACCCCGAGTGGGACTCGAACCCCTGACCTCTCGCATTGGTGACAAGTCTCTTAACCGCTAGACCACCAACCGCCCCAAACAACAACACGCAATGCGAGCGAGATATGTGGCCTAAAACCTCGCATGACCGTGACACCACCCGTAAAAGCCTTTGCACACGCTGACTGCCTGCAGCGAGCTCGCACGTTCGCCGAGTGGATTTCCTATTCACACGCTCCCAGCGTGCACAGACTGCGCTGCCGGCATGGCGCTGGGCAATACACAACGCGCGGTCAGCGGCGACTGGCTGGCGTGGCGAGGAAAAACTAGGACTGTTTTCTATCCTGAAGCATGGTGACGGCGGCCCTGGGCAGCTGCCGTGGCAAGCGGATTTAACTGACTCGGGAGTGCATTTTACCGCTGGTGCTCGTACAAAATTGTCGCGTGTGAAAGGCCTTTTACCGTCACTATACCGCCATGTTGCCAGTTCAAAGATAAGCCGCGTTTTGAAGGAGTTTAGGGTCCTGATCCACAGTAGGTAGGTAGGTATCGCTAGTCTACATTCTAACTGTAATAATGGTTAAACCGGCTGTTTTCGCTGACATTCAACAGTACCTTGTAATCTTTCCAACAGATGTTACCGAAGTAAAACAGCTCTTTCTTTCTTTTTTTGTCGTGTGCTAATTTGTATTAGCATGGAACAAGAGACTGGTTAAGATCCGCTCACTTCGCAGTCGAATAAATCGTAGTACGCTTAAATCGCTTAACATTTCAGGGCCCGGCCCTGCCATGGAAAACCAGGCTATATTAGTGTGATATCTCACCTTTGCACCACAACGTTGGCGTTTCCCACTCTCCAGAGGATAAACATGTGACATTGCCGTTTCCGCCTTTATTCTCAAAGCCCTGTGCACACGTGTAGGTTGCGCTGGATACCGGCAAGGCGTACCTGGGCGTGTCAACTTGCATTCGGGGAATGACTGGAGGGGGTGGACAGAAATTTACACCTACACCTACACACACACACACACACACACACACACACACACACACACACACACAGAGGGTAAATCTCGGCTAACAGTTCCTCTGACCACGGTCGTTGGGGTTTAACTCTTAAGCCCGACCAGCCCCCTTCCCACTATATCATACGACTGGTTAAAAAGAAACAAGCCGCTGCGCACCAGCAGGAGCCATTTCGAGCCACCATCACCCAAGGTGTGGGCTTTCACCGATAGGCTGGAGACCGCCGCAGATTCCATAGAATTGGCTCCTAGTGGTTTTGAAGATTTCAAGGGAAAATGCGATATTTCAAGGGGCTTTCAAGAGTTAAAACGTTTTCCCTGAAGCATTGTGATCATTAACTTATGGTGGAATCATTATCATTATCATCACCATCATCGTTGCCGTCGCCGTCACTGCCACCACCACAAGAATAACAATAATCATCGTCGTCATCATGATTATCACTAACGTCGTCATTATCGTCGTCGTCACCACCACCACATCATCATCATCGTCGCCTGTCGTCACTCTCACCACAGCCACCACAATCACAACAAAAACAATTATCGTCATCGTCACCGTCGTCGTCTTCGCCGTTGGACTTTCAATGCTCGGGTCGTGAGTTCGATCCCGGCTGGGGTCAAATATTTGTGCTGGCTTTTTCATCGTTGCCCCCTCTTTGACATCACCCTATGTGGTGGAAAAGGATGTTAAACCCCAAAACACCCACCCACCCGTCGTCTTCGGCACTGCAACAATTATCATCATTGCCACCATCAATACCACCACAACTACAAGAACAACAACGAGGGGGGGGGGGGGGGGGTTCGTTGTCTGGGTTTGTTCTTGTTTTCTGGTTGGTATTGTTTGATTTTTCTGGTTTTTGACTGGTTCACCTGTCGTTGGGATATTTAGCGCGCGCGCGCGCACTCACACACACACACACACACACACACACACACACACACACACACACACACACACACACACACACACACACGTGCACAGTTGATCATAACAACCTCGTTTCCCGATTTGTGGGCAGGGACTAAATCAGTAAAGAATGCTAAAAATCATTAAATCACACACACACACACACACACACACACACACACACACACACACACACACACACACACACACACAACACAACACAACACAACATAACATAACATAACATAACATAACATAACATAACATAACATAACATACGTGTACAGACTGGAGGGTCCCCGCTGTACAATCCATTCACCAAACATCGTCGTGTCAGGCTGCCGTCGGTGTGGGCAAAACCATCGTAACAGGTGTAGTTGACGTCAGTACCCACGTGATCGTCCGTGTACTCCCGGTAGGCGTGTGGCACAGGCGGGGGCTCAGGGCACGTGACCTCTGTGCAAAATGATAATTATGTGCAGCAGACTCGACCATCAGCAGGCGCCACGTACCATCCATTCCAGATAATGCAAAGCAAGGCACAACAAGGAAAGGCAAGACAATGGAACATGATACGATACGATACGATACGATACCATACCATACCATACCATACCATACCATACCATACCATACCATACGACCTGATACGATACATCCTTATTGTTCAATTACGATTTGAATTCTACGGAAAACTGACGCCGGTACTCGCTTAAGGCCGTTCTTAACCGGGCGAACTTTTGGTTCGCGAACTAGGTTCGAAGAGTACGGCGAACTAGATTCGCGCACGTTGTTTCTTAACCGACCGAACACTTCTTCCCAAACCCTGGTTCGAAAGGTTCGCCGAACTAGGTTTGAAGTCTGCACAGCGTGTCGTGGGAACCCTCGCGATCCTTTGGCCGATCCTTCGCTCTGATTGGTTGCTCGGGGAGAGCTGTTGTGCGCATGTACAAAGTGGAAAATGGCGGACGGCATGGCGGCTATCGACTCACTTTGACATTTCCCTCTCTTGCGCTCTTTTCCTCTTTTCCCTTCTTCCTCGGCTTCCAAGAGTTCATTCAAAACGATAACTACCGCAAATGCCTCGTCGTCTCGATCTACGAAGGCGGCCATTTTGGTTGTTTACGATTGTCTCAACTTCCGCCTTGTTCGGGCGATGACGTATGCATATCATTAACGGTCGGTTAAGAAAGAGAACTAGTTCGGCCGAACCTCTGGAACTACGTACGTGTGCGCGCTCGCCTTGTTCGTATACAATACACAGTTCGCCGAACAAGTTCGCCGGACCGGTGGTTCGCCCGGTTAAGAACGGCCTTTAGGAAAATATCTCTCAGTAATCAATAGAATGCCAGTTGGAACAGGTAGGGTTAAAGACCTTGAAAGTAGGCTGCTGTCTAGCGCTAGCAAGCAGCGAGTTCCAGACTATAGGGGAGTTGTTGTAGAGATCGCGAAAAGCCACTGCATTTCGATGGAAATTTCTAGACCATCCCAGAACATGCTGGTGCAGTAACGTCAGTAGACCTTGGAAAGATTTCGAACCTTCCAGTAAGTTGAGGAATGTTCTAGATCTGACCTGTTTTGTATATAAGCAGCCCTGCATAGCGTTCTGGGTTCTTCTTCTTTCATGAATTTGTTCTCCGCGCATCTTCTGTTAATAAAGTATTGGAGTTGTATTCTGTTGTATCTCGTGTCTTCTCTGCCAGTGCACCAAGAGAGCGACATAGCAGGAGTAAAGTAGAACAAATCGGAAACAGCGTAGGGCCGAATGATTTCAAAAATTTACCTAGGAACTTTGAGAAGCTTTTCACTGGATGAGCAGAGGGTGCGTGACGGATTGTATGTGGACAGTGAGGCGAACAAATAGGACGGTAAAGTGCCATCGAAGTGACGATACGCCAGGACTGCTAGTTTGTATTGAATACGGAAACTGACTGGCAGCCAGTGCAGTTCTTTCAGGGACGGTGTAACGTGGTTTCGCTTGCCTTTCGTTACAGGGTCGATCCTCACACGCTGCGATTTTGCGGGCCTGCCAGCGGCGAATGCCCTCAGAACCAATTAAATCCGCTTGTAGCGGGCACTCCCTGCAGACGCCGCCGTGACGCCAGTGAATAGAGCACGGTCCTACTTTTTCCATGCCGCGCGCGTGACAATCGCCGCACACACGCAACACTCTCGTTCAGTGTCACGTGTAGCAATCCTTTCCGCTCTGTGGAGAAAATGGCCGCCAGACTGACGTCTCGCGAGAGCTACTGCCAAATATGGGCAGTGTCTCAGCTTTTACGCGCAATTCAATAGTTCGCGCTGGTAGCGTGTGAACGGATGACAAAGGCTACACACCACTAATAGCTTCCGGGTCATGTAGTAGTAGTCCTTTTCCACCACACACGGGCGATATCAAAGACGGGGCAACGATGAGCAAACACTCTCCGTGTGAGACTATACGCGCTGCGCTGCTCTGCGCTCTTTGCAGACGCGCCATCTGTGCTGCTGTTGACGACTGCAATCTCAAATGCACTATATCTATTTGCCAGTGATGGTATGTAGTGTAACCTAATATTCCCGCAGCAGTGTCATGTGCTAGTACTCACGGCAAAGTGGAATGTCACAGTGACCGTAGTCCAGGAACGTCGTGTTGGTGTAGCACCAAGGTTTCGCTTGGGAACCACCAGGGTTACGGCAAAAGTTGTGATCCCGTGAGGTATCGGGGAAATCCTCGTTACGGCGAAACGGAAGATTTGCGTCAGTCCAAGCCACGCAGTGACGTCCATCTGACGTCATGGCGACATTTCCGGTGTAGTCAAGGCCCCGTTTGTCTAATAAACATTCTTTCGCTTTTCACACACACACACACACACACACACACACACACACACACACACACACACTTCGACGATAGCATGTTTATTCCAACACACAAAATGAACAAAACAAAACAAAAAAAAACCACTAATGCACAGCCAAAACAAAAGAGATAACAACAATCAACAACTACAACAAAAATCAAATAAAAAGTTGCAAAAGTTGCCCCTACAGTGCATTTCGTGCAACACACTATCGGTGTGTTTTTTCTGATAAGTTTATGATCACAAAATTGTCACGTGACTTGTTAGCCGAGACTTTAATCCAATTTAATCCTGTCTAATCTGATCTAATCTTACCTAATCTAATCTACCCAACCCTACACTACCCAGCACTGCCCTACCCAACCATGACCTATCATAACCTAACCTAACCTAATCTAATCAAAACTAATTTTAACCAAAACAACGCCTATCAGCACAAAAAGAGGCCGAAATGTATGCGGTGTGTGTGTGTGGGGGGGGGGGGAGGTTAACGTCCTTTTCCACCACCAAAATGTGTGCATTCGCTCATAAAGTATTTGAAATCCTACCACAGAGTCCAAAATATGAGCTTCGACATTACGAACTGTTCACTCAAACACACATCATTATGTCTCAATCGTAATAAAAGATTTCAAATTTTGCTTATTTGGCAGTTTGCCACTACCTTCTCATCGTATACATGTGCAACCAACTCAACATTAAAAACGCTTGCTGTGTTGGGTACTGTCGCTCAGCGACATCCGGGTACCTATGGTTGCCAAAACTGAAGGACAATGATTATTTCAGCAGTATACATACAGCAATGTTGCACTTCGCACGACTGTGGGGGTTGAGACGAATCAACGTAACACCCCGGCCCCTCCGTGCTGTTCAAACTTCTACAATAGTTGACAAGGTCCGCTGGGTTCGCATCAGGGAAGAGCTGCAGGTTGTTCTCAGGGTTGTGTTGGCTGGTGCCGTTCCACTGTAGACAAGTGCTGTTGTCAGCGGCAGTGGTCATGTGACCTTTGTATTCCAGCCCGGAATCCGTTCGGAGGCAGCCGAGCGCTGTGATGAGCAGACCACTCGGTGACTTTTTTTTAAGAAGAAGAGTAAGACAACAACAAAGAAGAAGGAGAAGGAAGAAGAGGAGGAGGAGGAGAAAGAAAAAGAGTAAGACAACAACAAAGAAGAAGGAGAAGGAAGAAGAGGAGGAGGAGGAGGAGGAGAAAGAAAAAGAGTAAGACAACAACAAAGAAGGAGTAGACGAAGACGAAGGACGAGACGAAGACGAAGAAGGAGATGAAGAAGGAGGAAAAAAAAAGAAGAAGATGAAGACAACAACAAAGAAGGAGTCGATGAAGACGAAGAAGGAGTCGACGAAGAAAAAGAAGGAGGAGACTAAGACGAAGAAGGAGGAGTCGACGAAGAAGGAAAAGAAGGAAAAAAAGGGAGGAGAAGGAGGAGGATGAGCAGAAGAAGAAAGAAGAAGAGGAAGACAACAACAAATAAGGAGTAGACGGAGACGAAGAAGAAGGAGGAGGAGAACAAGAAGAAAAAGAACAAGAAGAAGAACAAGAAGGAGGGGGAAGAGGAGAAGAAGAATGAAGAGGAGGAAGACAACAACAAAGAAGGAGTAGACAGAGAAGAATAAAGAGAAGAAGGGGAAGAGATGAGGGTAGGGGGTGAGGGGGTGGGGGGGGGGGTGGAGCAGGAGGAGAAAAAACCATAGAAGTTAAAGCAGACGAAATAACTAGACGCACACCTACTATATTCTCAAATGTACCTCCATCAAAACGACGACCAAATATCCGGATCTCACATACTCTGACCACAACCGCGTCAAAATGAATGTTGACTGCTTTTCCTGCCGGCATCTGAGGGCAGGTCATGGCGATATAGCCTTGGTCCAGCGTCGCCGGCATTTCACTCGAGCATGGTTTGGTTCTGTTGGCTCTTGACTCGATGGTGGCTCTCACTGGGTCAACAAATATGGCGGAATCAGGCAAACCGCACGTGCAACAATCAATAAGGAAATAAAGTAAAAACGATAAGTAAGTATCGAACTATAGTAGTTGTTCATGCTACAGAATAATTATGCCCTATGTGTGTGTGTGTGTGTGTGTGTGTGTGTGTGTGTGTGAGAGAGAGAGAGAGAGAGAGACAGAGACAGACAGAGAAATTTAAATTGAAATTGAGTCAGTTTTGAATAATTAATAGCAGAGAGCCAAGAATCAACAATGTGTATAAGTGGAGCATGGTACGAATGTTTAGAGAGAGAGAGAGAGAGAGAGAGATGATGATGAAACGTTTTTGTTTTATTTTATTCAGGATAGAGCATTTAGTCATTGCTGCCTATCTTACATGCTGTCCTGCTATTCTACATTAAAGGGTATTGAGAAAAAAATCAAAACAAACAATAAAAAAGTAAAAAAGTATAAACTATCTAAGGGACATACTGGCTGTACGCCAAATAAGAACTTTACAGTCGTCTCTAATATTTCAAAACATGCGTGTAACACATTTCTAATATATATATCGTCAGATAAAAGTATCGTGTAGAATTTGTTTGAAGTTTATGATTTTGGAAACGTTTTGGATACTCAGTGGTAAAGAGTTCCACATGGATGCCCCTGAGAAAGACAGGCTGCTTTTATATATATCAACCCTTGGACGAGGCACTGGGAACAGACTGTTCCTTGTGTTGTGTTATCATGTTCGAAATTAAATGGTTGATGAAGATATGTTGGGGCTTTGTAGTAAACAATTTTGTGCATCGGTAAGCATTTGTTAAACTCCAGATGCTGTTTTAGAGGTAGAAGTTTGAGGATGTTAAACTTTTGGTCGGTACTAGAATTACCCGAGTGTAAGAGTTTGACAGCGCGCCGGTGAACGGAGTTTACCTTTTTGAACTGATTTTCGCTGCAGTCGTCCCACAAGGTGGACGCAAAATCTAGATGACTTTGCACGTGGGCATGAAAGAATAGCTTGCAGGTGTCAGGGCTAACTAGGCGACTTAGTTTGGATAGCAAGAATACGTTTTTTGACAATAATTTACAAAGACCATCAACATGCGTTTCCCACTTTAGTTGGTCGTCAATTATGACACCTAGTAGACGGTGGTTTGAGACCTGCTCGATAGACTCCGACCCAACTGACAACCGTAGGGGAGACAGTTTGCGTTGGTGTTTTTGGCGCGTTGTTATTGGCATGCTTTTGGTTTTGGTGGTACCAATTACCATGTGGTTGGCTGTACACCACTGGGAGATTTCAGTGAGGCTGTGCTGCAATACTTCGTTTACATTTGACTCATGCACATCCGACGCATGGAGCGTGGAGTCGTCAGCAAACATATCACAGCTTACATTAGGGTTTGAGATGGAGAGGGGCATATCATTGATGAATAAACAAAAGAAAATTGGGCCAAGGATAGAGCCCTGGGGCACACCGAGCTTAACAACACCTTCCTCAGAAAACGCACCATTTAGATAGACTTTCTGCCTTCTGCCTTGGAGATAATTTTAAATTATGAGGAAAATAAGGAGATTGTCTTAGGATCAGGGATATATAGGGACAATTTCTTTAACAAAATGCTGTGATTCACCAAGTCAAAGGCTTTTTTCAGGTCAAGAAAGACCGCACCAGTTAGTTGGGATTTGTTGATGGCAGATAACCAAGTGTCGATGATGCGGACAAGTGCGGTGTGGCACGAATGTTGAGGGCGGAAACCAGGGCCGCGTTTCTTAAGGCGGGCGTTTCGAAACGTTCCGGGGCGCTTTCCTATGAAACCGTTTACATGCACCTTGCCCGCGGCGTGCAGAAAAAGCGCTCGCGTGCGCAGTCTGAAGCAAGTTCGCCGCGAACAAAAGGTCACGTGGTCAGTTTCTATGTAAACAAAGATGGCGGCGCCTACCGAAGGCTTCGTTGAAGTGGAACTAAGAAATGGCTTAAAATGAATTTGCGGGTGGATGGAGACCTTCTGTCCCAACTTGTAATTGTGCAGAATAGTATACGAAAATAATTTGAGCTAATTGCACCGGGCCGTGGTCGCCAGTCATTCAGGGATATGTTGTGCGTGTTTGTGGGGAAGGAGTGGTCAAAGTGAGTACGTAATGGTGCCTAACGTCTCCGTTTTGCATCGAGCAGAACATGCATACTAGCGGCATATCATGCTCCAAGCCAGTAATTATTGCTCCTCCTCAAAAACGTCGTCTTCTGCGCTCAAAAGATGATTGATAGCTGCGAGCACTAGAGTTTTCTTCTTCCTTTTCAGCCTTGCTAACAACCGTGCTCGTGATTCCGCCGCCATTTTGAAAGCGCCTTGGTTCTAATTGGCCGTTTCCCAACGAGGCAAAGCGACCTCCGCAAGCGCCCGCTCGCGCATTTGCGTAAGGAACGCGGCCCAGATTGGAGCGGATTCAAAAGATGTTGTTTTTCTAGGAAACTGAGCATGTGGTTATGGATATGTCTTTCCAGTCGTTTGGACAGGACTGATAAAACTGAAATCGGACGGTAGTCACTGAGATTGTGGAGATCTTTACTTTTCGGAATAGGCACTACTTTGGCTTTCTTGAGTTCGTCTGGAAATATACTGTGACAGATTATAAATATATGTGAGTGATTCCACAATGTAGGGTGGTGACAACTGAAGGATGTTAGTGTTAATTGCATCAGGACCACACACCTTCTTTATAGCAGAGATGGATTTCCCAACTTCATAGACGGTCATGGGTGGAAGAGAGAAAGAACTTTCTTTTGCTGACTGACAGTGACTGCGGAGTTCTCCAGGACATACATAGTCTTCAGGGTTATTGAGATTAGATTGGACTATGGAATCAGTAATGTTTAAAAAATGATTATTAAAATCGTTCGGTGAGAGTTCCGATGGAATGAATGTACGCTTTGATTTTTTTGCCCCGGGTAAACATGTTGATGGCTTTCCAAATATTCTGTCTTTTCCGTCCGCTATGATTTGCTCTGCGAAAGATTTCTGTGCCCTTCTAATTAAAGATTTAACCATGTTCCGTTGCTTTTTGAACTCGTCAATTTTGTTTTCTTTTTTAAGGTTATCTCTTAGCTTCATTGCCTTCTTTATGTCATCTGAGAGCCATGGCGTCATGGAGGGATGTTTTACTCTTTTTTCTCTTATAGGTGCGTGTTTATCTAAAACACCGAGGAACAGTCTGTACCAGCACGCCAGCGCCTCGTTTGGGTCATTGTAATGATATACATCGCAGAATGGTGCAATAGCAAGGTCCATGAGAAAGGTTTCTTCATTGAACTTTTTAAAACATCTGTACCTAATCGACGTGTGATTTGGGGGAATTGGCTTGAGAGAGAGAGAGAGAGAGAGAACAAATTCGTTCGGTCGAAAGTAAAACTTTCGGCATATTTCCATTGTAAACATTTATTCGTGGGCCCGTATGTAAAACGAGGTTAATTTTACCCACGGCTTTGAGCCTAACCCAGACTAGGACAAAAGAAACCCCAAAACAAAATTAAACAAAAAAGGAAGCGAAGAAAGAAACACAAAAATCGTTCTATGACGGCATAGGCGCCTTGCTGGAATGGACCCGCTTCCTGCTTTAAACCAAAAAACAACGGAAAATTTAACTCTAGAGCTAGTTTTGTTCGAGGTTAGACTCTAACCCGGGGCTAAACACCCTAGCCCCGACTTTTACATGCGAGCCCTGGTTAATAAACCTTAAACTGTTATCTTCAGACAAAGGAAAGATGCAAACAGTTAGGATTGTCGACCTAACGAGCGCAGTGTAGGCTTCTGTGTGTGTGTGTGTGTAGGGGGGGGGGGCAGGGGGGGAGGCGGCATAGGTCATTTCATTTGTTGCTAATCATTCCTGTTTGTTCGATTTTATATCTGTCAAACAATACAAATATCAATGTAGTCTGAAGTATTTTGCTGTATATTTCACTAAAGTATTTTGCTGTATATTTCACTAAAGTATTTTGCTGTATATTTCACTAAAGTATTTTGCTGTATATTTCACTAAAGTATTTTGCTGTATATTTCACTAAAGTATTTTGCTGTATATTTCACTAAAGTATTTTGCTGTATATTTCACTAAAGTACTTTGGTGTATATTTAACTAAAGTATTTTGCTGTATATTTAACTAAAGTACTTTGCTGTATATTTAACGGAAGTATTTTGCTGTATATTTCACTAAAGTATTTTGCTGTATATTTCACTAAAGTATTTTGCTGTATATTTCACTAAAGTATTTTGCTGTATATTTCACTAAAGTATTTTGCTGTATATTTCACTAAAGTATTTTGCTGTATATTTAACTAAAGTACTTTGGTGTATATTTAACTAAAGTATTTTGCTGTATATTTAACTAAAGTACTTTGCTGTATATTTAACGGAAGTATTTTGCTGTATATTTAACGGAAGTATTTTGCTGTATATTTAACTCAAGTATTTTGCTGTATATTTAACTCAAGTATTTTGCTGTATATTTCACTAAAGTATTTTGCTGTATATTTAACTAAAGTACTTTGCTGTATATTTAACGGAAGTATTTTGCTGTATATTTAACTAAAGTACTTTGCTGTATATTTAACTAAAGTATTTTGCTGTATACTTAACTATAGTATTTTGCTGTATATTTAACTAAAGTGTTTTGCTGTATAATTTACTCAGATTTACTCACCAGACGGCACAGGACTGAAAGGAAAAGGCGTTTAAAATGTTTTGTTATTGAGGATAACTCATTCTTTGTAAAATATACTTATTGCTGCAGTCTTTATATCTTATAATCTTATAACATTAATAATAAATAACAGAAGAGAAATCTGACTGGTAAGTATCAACTCATTGTGTCGTAGCGCGAGCAGCGGGTGGTCAAATGCCACTCGCCTCTGCCATCGGCTCTTAGTTATGTGACATCTCGTGTTTGCGATATGCTCTAGAACACATTCTGTTGGACGCTAAAAGTGTACCATGATTCAGCAGCGCACACAACGAAAAGCTTGCAGCTTACGCGGACACTGACCTCTGTCATCAGCTTTTGTAGTTATGCGACATCGCGTGCGTACGATATGCTCTAGAACATATTGTTCTGTTTGACGTTAAAGTGTAGCATTGTTCAGCAGTGCAGACAACAAACAGCTCGCAGCTTACGCGGACACTGGCCTCTGTCATCAGCTCTTAGTCATGGGGCATCTGGTGCTTTCAAAGAACTTCTTTGACCTTTCGGTTCATATTCTATGTTCCACTCTCGGATAGACATACTTCTACTACTGCTCGATGCAGAAAGAACTGAATGGCAGATAATTCCGCAGAAGCAGTACAAAACAACACAGTCATGTGTATTTTATGAAATGAGCAAACTTGCATTCAAACGTTTGCAGTTCACAAAAGCAGATAGTGAGCACTCATCAAGACAGCCGCAGCTGCAGCCAGACGAACAGCCACAGTGGAAAATGCAAAGAAATGTTGTTAAAAGTTGAGGGTGTATAATTATCACTGTCAATTAAAGTGTCCATTTCATGAAATGAGTGGGAGCTGGTGTGCCCGAATGGTAGAGCGTTGGACTTCTGATGCTCGGGTCGTGAGCTCGCATCCCGGCTGGGGCCAAATATTTGGCTGGCTTTTTCGTCGTTGCCCCGTCTTTGATATCACCCGTATGTGGTGGAAAATGACGTTAAACCCCCAAACACCCACCCACCCTCATGAAATGAGCAAACTTGCATTCAAACGTTTTACTCTCAAATTCTCCAATGCGCATTTCGTGAAATGCGCGACACAGTTTTGCTCATTTCATGAAATGGCCAGTAAACTTGGCCGTTTCAAAAAAATGCGCAATTTTGCTGCGTATTTCACAAAATGAGCAAAATCGTGCGTATTTCATGAAAATTAATGGGCAGTTTCAGAAATCACGCGTAACACATATAAAACACATTCTGTTTGACGTCTAAGTGTAGGATTCTTCAGCAGTATAGACAACGTCTGGTCTGGTGGGGGGAAAAGTTTACCTGATCTCACATATGTAGTAAAATGTTGAGCCACAGGGAGCGTCGTTCCAAGTCGGAGGGGTGCCCTTTTGCAAAAGCAAACAGTAGTCTTCATCCTCCCGCGGCTCACTACCTCTCCAGTCAGTGAAGTTGAAGCTACGGTTGTCACTGCGCCACACCCAATCGTTTATGTGCTCGCCATATCCACCCACCCAATGATTGTGACCTGTCATCACAGAAAAATTCTAAAAATCAAACGAACCCCCTAAACACACACAGGCGTAATCCCACGAACTAGGCCTGCGATCAAGTGCAGTGTCGTTTCTGGGGTCAGTGCAAGACAGACGCCAACAGAACCAAGAACTGCGCAAAGTGAAGACAAGTGCAATGCCTTGAGGCCTGACATTTATTAATTTTGACACCGAATAAAATGCATACGAATTCATTCTATGCGATATTCCAAACCAAACCAAACGAACGCTGCTGAAATGTGGCATGTCGTACAATCCAGTTATTTCGTATACATGCTTGATATTTGGAATGTGGTATCACAGAAATGACTCTCTCTCTCTCTCTCTCTCTGTGTGCGGACACATACACGAAGGGTGAGCACGTACTCACCGTGGTTCACACGCATTTTTCTGACCGGGTAACAAGAAGGATTGTTTTCTGTTAATTACACTTGGCAAAGTCCTTCTGCGTCCAAATGGTGGGCTGTGGCGAGTCAGTGATCTCATAAGCTACCCGAGGATATCTTTTTTTGGTCTTTTTGTGACCGAGAAGTGTGTTTCTGGCAAGTCATTTTTTCGTGACTTGACTGAGCGACTGTGTCACCACTGTTGGTTGTGGACTTGGCAGCATTGATTTCGTGTAGTGAGTGCACTGTTCAGCATGGCCAGTTCTACAAACCCGGACATACTAACCCGGACTGTGTTGCAAGAAATGTTGGACAAGCAAGGAAGGAGCATAACGAACAGTGTGAGAAAAGACCTGCAGTCCTTCAAACGGTGTATCGACAAGTTGTGTGAGGAGGTGAGTGCACTAAAAACAAGACAAGACACACTTGAACAGAGAGCTGACACGATTGACGAGCGGTTGTCTTCCATGCACGACTCGTTCGATGACAGACTTGACAGACTAGAAGGATTTTCTAGGAGGGACAACCTCAGATTCTTTGGTGTCAGGGAGACTGGTGTTGACTCTTTTGAGGCGTGTGCTCAACTTATTGTTTCCCTTCTTCACGACTCTGTGCCCGGAAAAACTTGGAGTGTGAATGACATTGTCCGTGCACACAGACTAGGGCAGAGGCAAACTGCAGATGCAGACAGGCATGCTGACAGGCCACCACCCCCTCGCCCGATGATTGTCAAATTTTCGAGATGGGCTGACAAAATGGATATTCTCACGAAAGGTCGCGAGCAGCTGAAACTGAAAGGTGTGACTGTGGCTGGCGACCTTACCAATCGCCAGTATGCTATTGTGAAGGGCTACCGTGACAGTGGCATGCGTGCCTACTTTAAGGGGGACCGTCTCATAGTAGCAGGGCCATTGCAGTACAGGCGTGACGGGCCGCGCAATAGGAGCTACGACAACGACGACAACAACCGGAGGCGAGATCCAGCCCAACTGCATCGCCAGCAGCAACAACAGCAACAACCGCAGTACCCGCGCAAGCAGCAGCGGCAGCAGCAACGGAGCGTTTGGGAAAATGGAGAGTGGCGTCCTGCAGGTGTCCAGCCTTTCTCTTTCAACAGGTGGGCGGGGCCGGAGCCAAACGGGTCCGTGCAAGCTAATGGAGCATGGTTTAACCGATTCCAACCTCTGCAGCAAACCGTCGCTGGTGACTGGACTGAGAGTAATGATGAATACAACGACAACGGCAGTGATGACAGTGACAACGATGGTGATGAGGAAAGCGTCCCTGACAACAACAACAACAACCAGCTGGTAGACTCTGCTCCACTCCAGTTGTCCCAGGTCAGTGAAGCTGGTGGTGTCAGTGACGCTGGCACCCTCACCCACGGAGATGGAAAGTTGTCTTGTGCATCTACATGTATTACCAGTGCTGCCCAAGCCGCTACCACCACCACCGCAATCATCAGTACACATGTTGACAGTGACCATACCACCTTGGCCAGTGCCGGAACAAGTGTGACCACCATCACCGCCACCGTGACAGCTACCACCCCCACCACCATTACCACTACTACCTCTCCCATCACCGTGACCACCACCAGCCCCGAGTCCCCTTCGACCAGTATCCCCGTGACCACTAGCACCAGTAACATCCCTCTCACCACCCCAGTGACCGCTGCTGGCCTAGACAGTACTTGTAGCAATGCTGTCCAGCTTACCACCACTCTAACTGGCAACATTGTCAGCAACCCAGCTGTCAACGGAGATCTTGAGACAGCCCCCTGTAGTACTGGCAGTGACGTCACAAGGGCGACCTCGTTTCTACCTGATGCTGTGCCGCTGGATCCCGTGCAAAGCGGAGCTGACAGTCGTCGAGTGGCCACTAGAAGTATGTCAGTGGGCACTACACAGGTACAAGCACAGCTACCCGGCGACTGGTGCCTGACGCTTTCTGGAGCAGGTGACGGTGCAGTGCCAAAGAAACCAGCAAATAGCAGAAATGTGAAGCAGAGTGGGGGGAGGAAGAGCGGGCAGTTTTCTTCGTCACCGAAATTTCCCCAGGCACAGAAGAAACCGAAAAAATGAAGTGCTGGCCTGGCCCATGACCGACAGCAATCCACGAAGCCCGTGGACAGGACTTGCCTGGATGGACCGGTAGGTCACTGTGACACACATAATTGCATGCACTATTTATTGTCCTCTTCAGACACCTACGGTGTTTTTGCCAGAACTGATCATGATCAGCATATTAGGCCTAATATTGTCGCACCCTGCTCGTGCGTTACCGGAGTCCAATCGTCGGACCTAGTTCCACATAAACGCTGTGTGTGTAGTCTCGGCGGTATGTGTAGGTCGTGCGTTACACATGAGTTTGAAAATAGAGAATTCTTGGTGGATACAGATACTGCTTCGTGTAAGCTGGCTATTAATACTGATGCAGTCAGACTCTCCAGCGTTTCTTGTCGTGATGCACGGGATGTTTTTCCAGAAAATAGGACTGATAGTGTGCGCTGTAGTACTAACTGTATGGAAATGGAAGGTGTGTTTACAGACAGTTCGCTTGCTGGTAACACGTGCAGTGCTAGTCGTGACGATTTGCGGACTGCTATATCTGTTGACAATTCGACAAGTGATCTATACTTTAAGGCTAGTAATAATGATATATCGGTTGATGGCATTAGTTCTACTCATGTCACCGCTGGTGTGTCAATATGTGTGACAAGCAGTGTCACAGGGAGAGGTGTGTGTTTGCAAACAGAGGGTGGTATGTGTGTGCAAGCGGAGAGTGGTGTGTGTTTGCAAGTAAAGAGTGGTGTGTGTTTGCAAGTAGAGAGTGGTGTGTATGTGCAAGCAGAGAGTGATGTGTGTGTGCAAACAGAGAGTGGTGTGTGTGTGCAAGCAGAGAGTGATGTGTGTTTGCAAATGCCTAGATCTGAGAGTGTAAATAGTTTTGTTTGTTTGCAAGACCTGAATACTAATGGTTTAGAATCATCAGATATCTATCAGGAACATAATGCTCACAGTATGAATGGGAATGTTTCAAAAACAAATGAGATAAATGTGCATTCACACACAGAAAACACAGACGCACCACAACATACACAAGGTGGAACAAGGTGTATGAAATTCCTTTCATACAATATTGAGGGTTTGTCTAGTATAAGAGACTCGGAAATACTTGACTATATAGAGGAGTTTCATTTTGTTGCACTTTTGGAAACATTTTGTGAGAGCGTTCCGGTTGATTTGTTTCCTAATTACAAGGTATATGTTTCGCCGGGTCTTAAGTTTTCCGAAGCTGCAAGTCGTTTGTCTGGTGGTGTTGTCATGTTGGTCAGAAACGAGCTTTCACCTTTTGTACAGCAAATACATGTGGAATTTGATAACATGATTGTATTATGTGTATCTAAAGAGTTATTGGGTACAGGTACAGATGTGTTGGTGGTTGGTGTTTATATTCCCCCTGTTGATTCTCCTTACTACAAGGACACTGAAATATACAATGGCGTTACTATGTTGGAGGATTGTATACTTGACCTTATCAAACTTAAAGGTGATTACCCATTTATAGTGCTAGGCGATCTTAACGCCAGAACAGCTTGTGAGAATGCATCTGGAAATGACAATAACATAGATGATCTCATTCTTGACTACGAAGATAGTACCCAAATCGATACTTCAGCAAATCAATTTGAATTTAACCGTTCATCTGCCGATCGCAACTTTAACCCATTTGGCCGATACTTATTACAGGTTTGTAATGAATTTGACCTGTTTATTGTCAATGGCCTGAGTCATTCTCGCAATAGTTTTTCAGATGATTTTACCTATATATCAAACACAGGTTGTAGTGTGATTGATTATTTTATTGTATCCATGCAACTGTTTGACAGGTGTGAGGCGTTAGTAGTTAAACCCTTTATTGACTCTAAGCACATGCCTGTAGAGTTTCTCTTCTCACTGGGTCACAGTACTGTGCACACACACCAATCATGTCGTAAGAGTTATCATTATGAGAAGTATGTGTGGCAAGAGGATAAACTAGATGTCTTTAATAATAGTCTTCAGTCTGTTGAAATAAAAGAGTGTTTCAAAGAAGCTTTGCAACTCATTCCTGATGATTTTAACGCAGCATGGGTAAAGTTTAGTGATGGGCTGCGTCTGGCAGGTACTTGTATGAAGCATACCGTGTATAATGCAAATAGTAGGCGTAAGTTGTGGTTTGACTTAGATTGTAAAGAAAGTCGAAAATTACTGCGAAGAAAATTGAAACGTTTCAGTAAGAGTCATACAGATGAGGACAGGTTGTCATACCTGCAGAAGCGAAAAGAATATAAAGCACTTTTACAAAAGAAGAAACTTGACTTTAAGTTAAAACAGCTTAATATGCTTAAGGAAAATATATCAGATCAAAAACAGTTTTGGGCCACATTAAAAACTTTGCAGAAAAAGAGTAGAAGTATCAACTCCATCTCCTTGGATGAATGGCATAGACATTTTAGTGATGTTTTTAATTCTTTTCCAGATATAAGTGATGATCATTGTACTGATGATGACGTTGTTGATGTTAACATCGGTTTAGAGGATAAAACCCAAGATGTAAATAGTTGGTTAGACAACCCAATTACTGTTGACGAGGTGAAACGGGCTATACTGTCTCTGAAAAACAAGAAAGCTGCTGGTCCAGATGGTCTTATTGGGGAAATGTTTAAGTCATCATCACACATTACTATACCCTTCTTGGTTATATACTTCAATTACCTCTTTGAAAATGGACTTTTTCCAGATGCTTGGACAGAAGCAGTTATCCAACCACTACACAAAAAAGGTGATATAAACCATCCCGATAATTACCGTGGTATATCTCTCTTGAACATATGTAGCAAAATTTATAGTTCAATCCTAAATAAAAGAGTGTCTACGTGGGTAGAGGAAAATGATGTGTTGGGTGAAGAGCAAGCTGGTTTTAGGAAGAATCGAAGTACAGTTGACCACATTTTTGCTTTGATGGCTATGGCCCAAAAACAGTTAGTCAGTCGGAAGAAGTTGTATGTGGCGTTTATAGATTTTCGTAAGGCTTTTGATTCTGTAGTGAGGGATAAACTTTGGGAGGTACTGCATAAAAATGGTATAAAAGGTAAATTACTCATGGCAATAGAAAGCATGTATGATATTGTTAAAGCACGTGTGCGGGTTGGTGCTGATTTAACAGAATGTTTTGAATGTCCCAGGGGTCTTAAGCAGGGGGAAATTTGTAGTCCTGTATTATTTTCTTTATTCATTAATGAATTAACTGCGGACATCAGAGAGAGCGGGCGCCATGGTATCCAACTTACACCTGAACAGATCGAGATTTTTATCCTTCTTTTTGCTGATGATGTTGCACTTATGGCAGACACAGTTGTTGGACTGCAAAATCAGTTGAATATATTATGTAACACAGCTAAACGTCTTGATCTCATAGTTAATATGGAAAAATCAAACATAGTCATATTTAGAAATGGTGGGTACATAGCAAAGAGGGAAAAATGGTTGTATGATGGGAAACAGTTAGATATTGTAAATATATACAAGTACTTAGGCATTAAGATGTCAACAAGGTGTGTTTTTACGCATGCTCTGGAAGATCTAGCAGCAAAAGCAAAAAAAGGTGTAATATGCATATTAAGAGTCTTATGGTATCTTGGTGATCGTAGTCCATCATTATTCTTCAAGTTATTCGATACACTGATACAGCCAATTCTATTGTATGGTGCAGAGGTTTGGGGGCTGAGTGCAGATTGTGAGGTAATAGAAAGAATCCATGTATTTGCAATGAAACGTTTCCTGAATGTTACTGCTAGAACGCCAAATGCCTTTGTATATGGCGAATGTGGTCGCTATCCGCTGTATATCAATGCGTCTGTACGATGTATTTCATACTGGATTCGTATAACTCGACTTCCATGCGAGCGTTTACCAAGGAAAATTTATAACATGTTACACAGGTTGCATCAACAAAACAAGATCACATGGGTTCAATATGTCATGTTTACTTTATTCCAACACGGTTTTGGTTTTGTATGGGAAACCCCTGAAATTATTGGAAATCGGAGAGCATTTTTGATAGCTTTTAAGGACAGGCTTATAGATAGCTTCCGTCAAGATTGGCATCACAAAATTAGCAGTAGTACACGTTTTTTCCACTTACAAATCATTTAAGGTTGACCTTATTCGTAGTTCCTTTTTGTCTGATCTAAGACATGTTGGCATGAGGGATGCCCTCATTAAGTTCAGGTTAGGAATTACAAGTTTGTACTGTCATAAGTCTAGATATTATACTGATGCAAATAATTCTTTGAAATGTCCGTTTTGCGATAATCCCGAGACTGAACTGCACTTTTTGTTTGTTTGTCCAAAATACGCTGATCTGCGAAAAGAGTATATCCCTAAGAAATTCTGTAGATACCCATCACAGTTCAGGTTTTCTGTGTTGATGGCTGATAGTTGTCCAAAGTTGACAAGAGATCTTGCCTGTTATATTTATAAAGCAATCCAACGTCGCGACACTATAGAATAGTTGTATGTTGCTGGATAGTATTCAGTATCACTCTACTTCATGTATTGTTACTTGTATGTTGATGTTTGGCATGGTGTTTTGGTTGTCACTACATGTATTGTTACTTGTATGTTGATGTATGGCATGGTGTTTTGGTTGTCACTACATGTATTGTTACTTGTATGTTGATGTTGGCATGGTGTTTTGGTTGTCACTACATGTATTGTTACTTGTATGTTGATGTATGGCATGGTGTTTTGGTTGTCACTACATGTATTGTTACTTGTATGTTGATGTATGGCATGGTGTTTTGGTTGTCACTACATGTATTGTTACTTGTATGTTGATGTTTGGCATGGTGTTTTGGTTGTCACTACATGTATTGTTACTTGTATGTTGATGTTTGGCATGGTGTTTTGGTTGTCACTACATGTATTGTTACTTGTATGTTGATGTATGGCATGGTGTTTTGGTTGTCACTACATGTATTGTTACTTGTATGTTGATGTATGGCATGGTGTTTTGGTTGTCACTACATGTATTGTTACTTGTATGTTGATGTATGGCATGGTGTTTTGGTTGTCACTACATGTATTGTTACTTGTATGTTGATGTATGGCATGGTGTTTTGGTTGTCACTACATGTATTGTTACTTGTATGTTGATGTTTGGCATGGTGTTTTGGTTGTCACTACATGTATTGTTACTTGTATGTTGATGTTTGGCATGGTGTTTTGGTTGTCACTACATGTATTTGATTTGTTTAGAGAGAGGTGATGAACTGCGTGTGTGAACGTGTTTGCCCTCACCCCCCCCCCCTTTTTTTCACCCTTTCAGTTATGGGCCTATGGCCTCCACTGAATAAACATTTTGTCCTTGTCCTTGTCCTTGTCTCTGTGTGTGCGTGTGTGTGTGTGTTTCTTTTGAGTGTCGTCAGGTGCGCGAAGGTGTGCGTGTGGCTCGTATGTCATATGTATTGTGTTATTCTCTTGGTATTCTAGGTCGGGCGGTTGGTAAAGTTCATAGATTTCACGTGTGGTCACTGACAGTTACTGAGTAGCAGGAGTTAGCGTAGTTGAGGGGTGAGTAGATTTCGAGTGCGGGTTGGGACTTGGCGGCGGCTGGCAGGCAGGGCCTATCGGGTACACCTTTTCTTTATAACCATATATATGCCTGTTCCTTTTCTTCTCTTTCTCTCTTCTATCAAATAGAATAGGGACGCAGGTTAGGGTGTTGTCCTTGTAGTGTGTGTTGTTGGATTGTTTCTGTATTTCTTTATTAAATTTCTTGTTCCTTATCTATTGTCCTGTGTTCTTATTTTATCTGTTTATTGTCGTGTTGCGCTCGTCGAAGACTTCCTTGGCCATCGCTCCTCCACGCCAGCCTAGTGACGGCGTGTGACATGTGAAAAGTGTTAAGGGCGACTACACAAAATGACGAAAAACTTTGGTCGAAATCAACAAACTCGTGTGGTGTATTTTCCGTAAATGGGGGCACCTCGTTTTGAACACTCTATGTAACACTGTGTTTATCTGGCGTGTATCAAGTATGTGTATAATTACTCACCAACTGATGTTACTCTCTCCCTTAAAAAGTCGTTTTCCTCTTTGGTCTCAACCTCCGCCAGTTTTGCTCCCATGCCTTTGCAAGTTTCCTGCAAACCGCAACACATCCACACGATTTGAAAACAAGGCTCCTTCTTCCCAAAAAGGAAAGACTGTTTCTGAACACTGCGAGGTGGCATCTACACTTTAAAATAACAGTGAACACGTCTAGCATCAAGCACCGTTCAAGAAAATTGCCAATTACGCGAAATTTGTGTCCTTTAATGTGCTCTCTCTCTCTCTCTCTCTCTCTCTCTCTCAAAATCTCAGTCTCCAAAAAGCCTCCAGTGAATAAAAATCGTTGCCATTGTCATTGTCTCTTGTTTCTCTAATAACACGTCAGGCGTGTGTTTGGGTCAGGGGAGGGACAGAGCAGAACTTGCTCCCTCAGTACACGTAAGTTCACTTCTGTTTTATTTATAGCTGTGTCGCGACGATCGCAGGGGTGGAACGTTAGATACGGGTTTTGGGGGCGCTTATATTAACTGCGTCCATACTTCTTGCAAGAAACTAGACGCTAGGTAGCAGAGGGGAAAAAGCCTTGGCTCTCGAAACTGTCACTCTCCTTGCGATGGAGTTATGCTCTGTTTAGTCATTGCGATCGTTTTTGGAAACTCGTTATTTTATTTATTTATTTATTTTGATGATGCAGTTTTCAGTATCACGTAACAGATAGGGACTTATCTCATGTTGTTGACATTACATTCCACAGTTATAAATGTTCTTCATGCAGCAACCACTCTTTCAAGCATATTATTATGTCCATTTAAATGAGCAATAATTTGTTTGAAGAATGAGACACGTGGAGATGTTCATGCAACTCTATAATTGTGCACAGCTAGATATCAATGTCACTTCATAGAGCAATAACAATTTAAAAAAAAATAGGGGCTAAAGAGTTTCCAAACACGGTCCCATTGATCAAACAGAGCGTAACTCCATCGCAAATAGAGTGACAGTTTTGAGAGCCAGGGCAAATTTCATACTGCTACGTAGCGTCTAGTTTCTTTCAAGTGGCATTTGCCAGCTGGAGCAGTTCGAATCACGGCTGGAGCCAGATATTTATGCTGGTTTTTTCTCTTTGACCCGTCTTTGATATCACCCTTGCAGGCGCGTAGGAAGATGCTGAGAGGAAAGGGTGGGGGGGGGGGGGCACGAATTCGGGTGAGCCATACGGCCGGGGTGAAGAAGGGTGGTGTGTGTGTGTGTGTGTGTGTGTGTGTGTGTGTGTGTGTGTGTGTGTGTGTGTGTGTGTGTGTTGACTGCCAAAGATTGTGTCCTGCGACAGCAGAGCAGGGGGGCCCCTTCACTGGTGGGCCCCCTCTCCTCTTCTCAAAAGCAAGGGGGGGCCCAAAGATATTCGGGCCCCCCTTCCAAAAATCGAACGGGGGCCTGGGCCCCCAGGGCCCCCGTGGTTCCTACGCCCCTGCCTTGTGTGGTGGAAAAGGACGTTAAACACACCCCGCACCCACCCACCCACCCCCAACCCCTTGCCAGCTGGAGCAGTCTACACAGGTTGACAAACAGACCGTGGGCTCAATTTCTGCCATTAAAATTGCTTCCACGACTAATAATTTATTTTCTCTCCACCAGCCCTCAAACTCCCCAGTTCACTTTAGATACACGAAAGGAAGCGGGGCTAGCCGCTGAAGTGCACGGTTAACTGCATTTTTAAAATCAAATTCAAATACCTTTATTATACGAATTTGAGCAATTTGTTTTGGCCAAAAAACAAACAAACTTGAAGCGGATACATATACACACCTCTCCTTCCCCACGCATAAGTACACACACACACACACGGACACACACACACACACACACACACACACACACACACACACACACAAGCGCAGCAAGCCCGTAGAACTCGCATGGGTTGATGGCGGGCGACATAAAATGTTTACAAAGGTCTAGCATCGACTTTGGGAAGACAATACAGCGTGGCATCGTTTGTGATACAGTACGAATTGCTTATCCTGAAGAAGACTCCCTCAAATTACCTCGGAGTGAAAGAAGCTGGCGTTTTCAGCACGGAAATGGTAGCAGGACTTTCCGAACACGTATGGGAACTCACTGGGGCAAACTGCCGAGGAGACACCCGGTAAAATTAATGGTCAAAGTCCAAGTAAAAAAAAAAAACCACAAAACAAGCTGTAGCCCCTTCTTCGGTGTGGAGGAAATATAGGAAATCAGAACGAACATGGATGCATTCCCGTTCCGGGGGGTAATCTCCCTTGCCGCAACAAGCACCCATTTTTCGCGGCGGAGCACAAAGCTGCCATAAAAAAAGATTGATTACTGCGGGTCTATGTATTCACGGGGGACTACTCATGCAGGTAATAATCTCGAAACAGGCCGAGAATGTACTGGTGCTGGTGAATGCGACAGTTTTCACCGCTTCTGTGCACACTGAGAAATAACAATGGGACCTCAAAGTTGTTCGCAACTGTCCACCTTCCTTGTCACCGAGTAGTTTGATTTTTTTTTTCCTTCTTATGCATTACTAAGCTCATCCCGGTTTCGGTTAGCCCGAGTTGGCGTCGTCGCGGGGGCCAAGAGTAGCGTTAGACCCGCGGAACGGGAATGACGTGAATGCTCTGGATACAGGAAACTATACCTGTCCGAAGGATAAGATGAAAAACACGCAAAGAGTACAAAGACACTGAAAAGGTGAGCGCACTTCACCAAGCCCAATATGCTGTTTCCATCCAGTGACCTGCTGTCGTCACGGTCGTTCTTGGTAATGCCATGTATCAGGAACACACACACACACACACACACACACACACACACACACACACACACACACAGACACACACACACACACACACACACACACACACACACACACACACACACACACACACACACACACACGGGGGTGGGGGGGGGGACAAATTACACGCAAAGAGAATGTAAATGTGCTACTACCAAGCTACATACAGATACATGTATACTCCTTGGCTCATCACGACCTCTTTGTCAAATAAGTTGTGTTACTTTCGAGATCTGCGTGACTGTAGTATTTTTTAAAAAATCTTATTCGTTGTAGTCAACATGAACCAGCTACTGATTACGACACAGAATAAAAACATTCCTTCTTTTTTTTTTTAACTTACGTCGCGATGGTGGAATCGTAGGGCTGTGGAAAGGAAGGAGAAAACATCATGTTATTTATACTTCAACAGTAAAACCAAAAAAAAAAAAAAAAAAAAAAATTGAATTTAAGGATTAATTCAATTTGCTGAGAAAAGTGTTATACCTTCATTTTTCCACTAACAGGCACAGTTGAACTTTCTTTTTCAGCCATTGTACTCCACCGTTTCCAAAGAGGAAACCACAAAAAAATATTCATGAGGGTGGTGTGTGTGTGTGTGTGTGTGTGTGTGTGTGTGTGTGTGTGTGTGTGTGTGTGTGTGTGCGCGCGTGCGTGCGTGCGTGCGTGCGTGCGTGCGTGCGTGCGTGTGTGTGTGTGTGTGTGTGTGTGTGTGTGTGTGTGTGTGTGTGTTTAACGTCCTTTTTCACCATGTATGGGTGATGTCAAAGGCGGGGCAACAAGAAATAGGCCAGCACAAATATTTGACCCCGGCCGGGATTCGAACTCACGCCCCGAGCAGTGAAGTTCAACGCCCTATCGTTCGGCTATCCCGGCTCCCTAGCTCCGGTCTTCCTAAAATGATTTCAAACTCCTATCACACAGATGCAAAAGGATGTATATGTACTGAAACACCTAGTTCTCAGTATCCTTTCTTTACTACTTTATCTGATGGATCGCACGTAACGTACGTTACACGGCAACCTGTTATTTTGATTTTCTATTTTACATCAATTTAGTATTATATCTATGATTTGTGTTTACAAAGGTCGCACGTGCGTTTTGACCTGATGGACGATTTTCTCTATGGTTTTGTTTCTTGTAGTTTAGTGCATAATACCTTTTATATTTTGCTCCCTTTTTTTTTCCTTAGTAGATAGTCTTTGTAGTATTAGCAACGGCAAGTTTGCAAACTGGCGAATTTCTGTCAAAACTTTTACCGTTGATAAATAAAGTTTCATCATCATCATTCATCATCATCACTTTATTATAGTTTGGGGACATTTGAGTTGCTCCCCCCGGGGGAAGCGCGTCGCCGCGATGCAGCGCCACCTAATACTTATCCTATTTTTTTTTTCAAGGGGAGTAAAGCCGGATAACCCGCAGAGAAACCCCCGACGAACAGCCCGGTAGCCAGGAAAAACCGGTATAACATATCACAGCTCGACCTGGGCTCAAACCAGCGCTTCGCCGTGGCAGCTGTGATGACCGTACAGTAGCGCAGCAGCTACGTTCGACGCGCTACCTGTTAGACCACCGCAAACTTCCCGAGCAGCGACAATATCTTAAAGAGCTTACATGATTAGCGCTCGTGGTTTACGGCGAAAGACTAACCCCTCGATGGTTCGATTGTTTGTGCATCTACCGAGCCTCCGGCGTTTCCGGGTAGCGTTTGGCTTATTGTTTTGCTGTTCTCTGCAATGTCTTTCCGAATGCAGTCAACATCACCTCATTTTTTTTTTTTAAATCCATTTTCAGCGGTTTTAGCAGAAAGTCAGAAATCTCCATTTCAAGGCCACTGACCGATGACGTAACTGGAGTGTGTTTTTGTGAACTCGTAAACCACTGAGTGGGTTATGGAAAGTCATAACTCACACTTTCGCTCTCTGTTTCCTTACTATTTTCAGACGTAAAGCACACGAAGTTAACTCACTAAAAAATTGCACTGGCGAGTCGTGTAAAAGTTCGGTTCCTTATGGTGATCTAGGCCTTACGTGTAAAATCTTAACATACCGGACAAAAGCACCAATTTTTTTTTATTTTTTTTTACCAGCGATTCTGTAGCACATTTTATTACAATGTATCCGTGGCCCCCGCAGATTTCAGCTCCGGGTTCACGTCTTGGTACAGTTTCATGATTTTGTTGTTTTGTTGTTGTTGTTGTTTTTATTTTGTGTTGTTGTTGACGGTGGTGTTGATTTTGTTGTTTTTGGTTGTTGTTGTTGTTGTTGTTGTTGTTGTTGTTGCGTGCGTGCGTGCGTGCGTGCGTGTGTGTGTGTGTGTGTGTGTGTGTGTGTGTGTGTGTGTTGTTGTTGTTGTTGTTGTTGTTTGTTTGTTTGTTTGTTTGTTTGTTTGTTGGTTGGTTGGTTGGTTGGTTGGTTGGTTGGTTTGGGTTGGGGATCTCTTGTTTTGTTTTGTTTGATTTTTTTATTCTTGTCGTCGTTTTGTATTTTTGTTTTTGTTTGTGGGGGTGGGGGGTCTTGTTGCTTTTGTTTTCCTTTTCCTTTCAATTGTTAATGCGTTGTTGTTGTTGTTGTTTTGGCGGGTCGGTATAAATAAAGCACGTTTTATAGTTTTGACAACTCACGTGATCTGACAGATGTATCTGTTCCTGGCGGTACACGTAAAGTCGTTCCACCGGAAGTCAAAGGCTTTGCGAATCTCCAGACAGTCTTGGTTGTTACGATTGTTTGGTTGTCCGCCCCCGTCAGACCAGTCGGAGAAAGTGATATTACGACCGTCACTGACCCACACGAACGTTCCTTCACTGGCCTCGTCCGATCCACCCAGCCAGTAGTTATCTTGGACTTACATTTTCAACACGTGTGTCAGGCAGTAAAGAACTTCAAATGAGCCGTATTTAATAATAATAATAATGATGATGATGATGATGATGATGATGATGATGATCGCATTAAATAAAAATATTGGCGCTTTATCCCAGATAATTGGCTTGAATCGCGCGAGTTAAACCAAACACGCACGCTCGCATGAATCACACGCATTCTCTCACACAATGGACATGAACACATTACAATCACGTGGTGCGAAGGGCCAGCTCAGCAATTTCAGTTTTGGAATTTTAGAATTGCATTTATTTTTTTAACTTTGTGGGCTGAACATTTCTAAAGCAGAGGGGGGAGTAAGCCGAAGTACCCGGGGGAGAACCCCCGAGGGTCGGTCCGGCTGAACGGTGCCACATAGTACGAGAAAGAAACAGTCTTCGCCCCGAGTGCGGCTCGAACCTGACCTCTCGCATTGGTGACACAGTCTTAACCACTAGACCACCGACCGCCCCAAATTGAGCATCACCGCTTTCGTCAAACAACCTTGCTTGCTAAATGTCACATTCCCTACCCCTAATCCCCCCCCCCCCCAAACACACACACACACACACACACACACACACACACACACACACACACACACACACACACACACACACACACACAGACCTCATTCGCGACGGTGCACAATCCGGGTGGGTGGGTGGGTGTTCGGGGGTTTAACGTCCTTTTCCACCACATAGCATGATATCAAAGACGGGGCAACGATGAAAAAGCCAGCACAAATATTTGGCCCCAGCCGGGATCTAACTCACGACCCGAGCATTAGAAGTCCAGCGCTCTACCATTCGACCACCCCGGTGCACGATGCACATTGCTGTACGTCTTATAGTCTCAATACGAATCGCATGCACAGAACAGCGCGTGGAAAATAATAATAATAATAATCGTTTGTACTGAGATATTCTTGAAATCAACTCAACACATCACTCGAACGCACATGAAACACATCTTTACACACTCCGGTACATGAACGAATAGAATGTCAGTTGAAACAGGTAGGTTTTAAGATCTAATCTGCAGGATGCCAGAGTGGGTTGTTGTCTCGTGCCAGCAGGAAGGGAGTTCCAGACTACTGGGGTGGAAAGTCGGAAACAGCGTTGGCTGTTGCTGGTACTGGAGTAGTGTTTGACTTTTTTTTTTTTTTTTTTTTTGCTGCCCCAACTCTTTGCCAATTCCAGTGGTGTTCCTCCCAGATATGGGCGGAATCTACGGAGGGCTCGGAAGTTGGGGCATTTTTTAAAAATTATAATTATTGTTAGGGATGTGCCGATTAATCGAAAACCGAAAAAAAAAAATCGATTCAGCTTTTGGACGATTCAATAAACCGGTTCGACGCTCGAATCGCGATTCACTCTGCAACTTCCGGAACCTTGCCGAAGTTGTAAAAGGGGCATAACTCTTGTCGCTATCGACTGAAAAAAATGGCAGAACAACTTCAACAACGTGACCGTCTCGTCGAAAATCCGAGAGGGAAATCAGCAGTCTGGAAAAGTTTCTTTGTGAAAGAAGTTGGCGGAACAATTCTGACAGATGAAGCCATTGAAGCTTACTCGGGGTTGCATCCCCTCAAAGGTCACCCAGTTCGCGGTAAGTCGCCGAAAAAAAAAAACAAACAAAAAAAACGGTTTCATCGTGAAATCGCAATTCGAAAACCGGTTCGGCCCACCCGAATTGGAACATCCACCCGAATTGGAACATCCCTAATTATTATGCATGATGACGGAGATGAGGATGATGGTAAGGTGATGCTATGGAGGTCCGTGTGGTTTGGGACTGCGGGACAGGGCCGCATTCCTCGCTTTCTGTCATAAAGATCCCGGCATTAACCAGGCCCGGGAACTACGGCACCTGCGGTGCCGGCTGTGTAATCATTCACATAATAAGACGTGTCATACTAAGGGAAGCACCCCCAAAGTCGCACCCGTGAAGTGGGTGAATCTCGGCTGTGTGGCAACAGCCTCCCCCATTGGGCCCATAGCACACCCGCTCTGAGTAGGAGCCGACCTAGGTAAGAAAATCCCGCTTGCCTCGGCTGGGACTCGAACTGACCCGGGTCTCCCGGTCCATGGTCCGAAGTGCTAACCACTACACTACAGGGGGCCGGTGGCAGAAACTTTTCATCGAATGCGCTGAATCTGTCCATTAGATACAGAGCATTCGAGTCAGTCACCTGGGTTACAATATACAGCCTTCACAAAAAGTTAAGGACCACTTGCAAATATCATTCAACTTTTGTCGTGGTGGCATGCTGGTGTACTGCTGAACATCGCTGAAACGGCGGCTTATGTAGGCAAACAAATGAGCACAGTTCATAACCAGGGATGCATTCTTAGACCTGCATCTCATTTTTGCCGTGCAGAAAGCCCCACGTATCGCTCACTGAACACTGAAACTCGGTCTAGTTTTGCCGAAATTGCAGATTTTTATACGCGCCAAGCATGCCGTGTGACGCGCACCTGCCATCCACACAGTGGTCGCCATGTTCACTAATTACCCCTTAACCTTGCTACCGAATGTTACGGGAAAAATCTTATTCGTTTATTTTTTTTTCTGATTTATTGAAACTGTCACCCATTATGTTGACTGGTCCTTGGCTATTTGTGAAGACTGTAGAATCTAAGACCATTGCGGTGACTCAGCCCGGCGTGGAAGTTGTTCTAGTTGTTCGCGTACTGAGCAGACGACGTTATTTGGTTGCGGACTGAGCAGACGACGTTATTTGGTTGCGGACTGAGCAGACGACGTTATTTGGTTGCGGACTGAGCAGACGACGTGACTTGGTTGCGGACTGAGGACCAGCTAGACGGCGCTGATCGGTGGCTATTTTTAGAAGCTTTGTCGAGTCTCATTCTGTTGAGGAATGGACCATGGGCTCAAAGAAGGTCGTATTTCTCTAATATTAGATGCCACAAGTCACGAAAACGGTCGGAATGGCCAAATGAAACATCCTTTTTTAATTCTTTTTTTTTATTATTCTTTTTGGTTTTTTTTTTCTTTTTTTCTTTTACAAACACTTATACAATACAATACGATACGTAACATCACAGTGCTGTACAGTGCATTACATCATATGCAGCTGTAGTATATGACACATTATGGAATATTGCACTGCATTACACTGCATTTCGATACAATATGCTGTACAACACTACAATACAATACAATACATTACGGACAACTACACTACGTAACACTACTGAGCATTACAATACACTACAGTACAGTACAGTACCGAACACTACACTACACTACACTACACTACACTACACTACACTACAAGACACTACACTACACTACACTACACTACACTACACTACACTACACTACAAGACACTACACTACACTACATTACACTACACTACACTATACGACACTACACTACACTACACTACACTACACTACACTACACTACACAACACTACAAGACACTACACTACACTACACTACACTACACTACACTACAAGACACAATGAAACATCCTTGTATCTGGCAAACAGCTTTCGAAAGGGGCAGTTTTTTTGTTTTGTTTTTTTTTAATGTAAGTGGCGTTACGAACATACAGGCTTTACGCTGGATCAACAGTAAACTGCAAGCTTACAAATTATTAGATCGTAAACAGTGGCGGCATTTCCAAAGTTTTTTTTCAAAAGCAAAAGCATACCTGGCCGGTAACAAGATGTAACAATGTGTGATATTACTCACCGTCTGGATCTGAGCTTGCTCGTTCCCGCAAAAATTTGTTTTGTTCTTGGGTTTCAATCTCTGCCAGTTTTCCTCCCATGGCTTCACATTCTCCCTGCAAGTAAAATTGAGAAAAAGAAATAGGACAGGTATTGGGTAGCGCTGAACCGCGACGACATGGGGTGGGTCATATTTAATTTTATTTGCCTTGTCCACGACTCCCACTTTGACCATCTCTGAGAATGAGTGTTGTTGCTCCCCCCCCCCCCCCACCCACAAGATCTTGCCGCACACATTCACAAAAATATGTCACGGTCTTGCCTGTCCAGTTTAACACCACCAACCTTCCAAATCCACGTCACCATATGTAACTTCTTTCATCTGAAGTAACGTTATCTCTCGGTCTCTTCAGTGCGTATTTTATGTATCAGGTTCGGAACGATATTCTCCACACGGGGAGCCGGGGTGGCCGAATGGTAGAGCGTTGGACTTCATTTGTTCGTATCCCGGCTGGAGCCAAATATTTGTGCTGGCTTTTTCGTCGTTGCCCCGTCTTTGATATCACCCGTATGTGGTGGAAGAGGACGTTAAAACCCCAAACACCCACCCATCCTCCCAATCCACTGACGTCACGATCTGTAACGTGTTTCATCTGAGTTTATAAGTAACGTTATCTCTCGGCCTCTTAAAGATCTAAGCTCCCAACAAAAAAGCTTTCCGAAGTGTGAAAAAAATTTTCAGAGTCGACCGTGCAAGCACAGTCAACTCTGTCACAGTTGCAGAGTTTTCAGCGTCCCTGAAACCCCAATAAAAGCCAAGGGCAGCCTGATTTCACAGCTCAGTTTGCGTTTTGACACTGAGCGAGAAAGATCGTGCAGCACTCAACAGCCACTAGACATTGTAGGGGTGTGTCAGAGTTGCCCGGATTATACACAGCCGAAGGAGTCGCAGTTTTAAAAAACGCGATGTTTGCGGCTTTTTGCTGAGATTGCAGGCCTTTAAGTGCGTATTTATGTCTAAGGTTCGGAACGATATTCTCCAGCACTATATATATACGTGACTTATTTTCACGCCCAGACTCACGCTATTATACAGCAAGACTACATTTCAGCATGGCACGTCCAAACTTCCATATCTACAAGACAAATTTATCCTTTTCAGGTCCTTTCCTTTGGAATTTTTTTAAAATTTCCTCTGCCATTAAACCAACCGCTTCGCTCGCTACCTTGAAGGACAGTCTCTTCAAGTATTTATCTGACCAAGATTAAAGCTACACAGATCTGTTGAGTTTACGCCTCTCATAACATGACATTGTTTGCTCATGTACATTCAGCAGAGGGAATTTTTTTCCTTCTTTAATTTTCCCTTCATACTCAGCACTTTATGGTCGGAATAAAGTGTCCTCGGCAAAAGCAGCTGCTGATTTTGGGATTGTTTGGTGTAAACAGTTGTATGAGTCGGTGGCACGCTAGCTATGTGTTTGATTTGTGAGAAGGTGGAGGAAGACTGACGAGGGGGGCGTTGTGTATGTCAGGGTGTTGTGTGAATGTTACAGTATGAGTTGCATGTTTAAGAGAAGAAGCTCCGGCCTTTAAAAGGATATATTTTGGTGAGGAGCTACAAGAGAAATATTGCTCTCTCTCTCTCTCTCTCTCTCTCTGTGTGTGTGTGTGTGTGTGTGTGTGTGTGTGTGTGTGTGTGTGTGTGTGTTCACTGGGTTAGAAATGTGTAATTTGTATAGTTTCCTTTTCTCCTTTATATTCCTGCAGTGTTTGGATTTTTGTCTCACATATTTTTTGTAGTTGAGGCGCGGCAAGTTCGAACATGGTATTTATGACAAAACCGTTACTGCTGGGGAAAAAATATTATTGTCAGTGTCATATACTGCACATTTTACATTTTAAGTAGTTTTTAACATGATGGTGTTCAAGTGTTTTACATCATGTGTCGCTGCCGTTTTCGGGTGCAGCCTTATGATGTATAATTTAGATATACTTTATGTGGTTATAGTCTCATAAATTAATCTGATTTTTTTCTCTTCTTTTACGGGGTAGCCGGGATAGCCGAATGGTAGGGCGTTGGACTTTCAATGCTCGGGTCGGCTGAATCCCGGCTGGAGCCAAATATTGTGCTGGCCTTTTTCTCGTTGCCCCGTCTTTGATACCACCCTTACTTGGTGGAAAAGGACGTTAAACTCCCAAACACCCACCCACCCACACCCACCCACCTCTTCTTTTACCGCGAAGAACCTGTACCAAAGACATTGCATTTTTTGTGTGTGTGTGTGTGTGTGTGTGTGTGTGTGTGTGTGTGTGTGTGTGTGTGTGTGTGTGTGTGTGTGTGTGTGTGTGTGTGCGGTTAAATCCGGTTGAATCTTTAATGTTTGAATCTGAAGGTACCTTGGGTACCCTGTGTTGGAAGGCAAAGAGCGTAAATTAAATTCCCAAACAATACTGCGACACTGGCCCCATCATCCCTGTTGGCGAAAGGACACAAAATGAGCTTGAGGCAATGAATGGTGTTTATCTGAACTGATGTTTGTTTGTAGGGTTTTTTGAAAAAGCGTAATTTTCGTGGTTTTTTTTTTTGTTTTTGTTTTTGTTTGTTTGTTTGTTTGTTTGTTTTTGTAGCGCAAGGTGCATGCCAGAAGGCCGCAACAAGAGGCAAGCTGCCAGTAAAGCTGGGACTTCTCGCGCAGAAGAGAGGTAAAGGTGACGCAAGCGGATTTGGAGGAAGCGGCTTTCTAAACAGAAAGTCGACCAGCATTTCTCCAGTGAGGCCTGAGCGGAAAGGAGATATTCATTTTTTAAAAACTCCTGTCAGGTGCGTGCCCATGAATGGTCTGTGCATGGTAATATTAATTTTGTTTCTAGATCATAAAGCGCTTTGTGAGCCCACAATGATGGGGTTTCGCGCTAAATAAGAATTATTATTATTATTTAATTGAAGCATTATTAGGGGTGACCATAATGCCTGAGGCTAATAGGAAATATATAGGCATTTTAAGAACTCGTGTATTTGTGTTCTTTGTCCTGTTAGACTTACCTTGGCCTCAAGGAAATTCTTTTTCTCCTGACTGACATGGTAGCAGGAACCTTGGAACCCATATGGGAACTCCAAAGGACAAGCTGGCTGGTTGACTGAAACTTTATTTTTCAAGGATGAGATAATAGACGCACAGGTCTCTCTTACTATCTGTCCTTGCTACACTAATAAAACATACAGAATGCATCAGTTCGATAATCAGACACAACAACCTCACGGGCTATAGCCTAGGTGGGTGTGATGGTGAATACCAATTTCAAGCTACTAAGCATACATTCAAACAGAAATCCATCGTCTAAACTAAATTACATTAAATTCAGTACAGTTCAGTTCCATTCATTCAATTGAAATTCTGAATTAAAAGCCCGAAAACAAAAAAGGAAGTTGTTTTCACAGTCCCGTCTTCACCTCCCCCCCCCCCCACCTTTAACCCTCCCCGCTTTGTTTGTTGTTGTTGGTGTTGTTGCTTTTGTTTTGTTTTGATTTTATCAGAAACTTTAGGGGGTGGGGTGGTAAGGTGGTGGTTGGGGGGGATGGGGGGAAGGGGGGGGGGAGTGACATGTACTTTGTGGTGGCAGTGTATTAAGAAATAACCCCACCATCTTAGCCGCTTGCCATCCTTGGCTAAAAAAAAAAAAAAAAAAAAAAAAGTGCCGATGTTCTTCGGGAGATGACCTTGTTAAAAACTGAATTTAATAGATTATCACAAACACAACATGACGCCCTGTTGTTATTTCGACGAGCGTCTAGCTTTAATCAGAAAAAAAAATCAGTGCAGTTCAATTTAGTTTGATCCAACTCAACTCTGATCGAATTTAATGAAAAAAAAATATATAGAGTGGTTTCACGGTCCCAGTTCTTTTTTTATTATTATTCGTCGGATTGTGTGTGTGTGTGGGGGGGGGGGGGGGGCTGGAGGGGCAGTGGTGAGGGGGGGGGGGGGGCTGGGGGCATGTACTTTGTACTGGTAATATCAACAATAACCTCAGTATTGCAAGCGATGGCCTCCTTTGGCTCTAACGAGAATAACAGCTCTAAGTGAGTTGCCCCTAGAGCTTCTGGAAGCCAATGGGTTTAAAACAAGACTGTACCTTCAAACTTGACTAAGACGTGGGAGACCTCCACTTCTTGGTTCATCTCAATGCGAATACCAGAGAAAGGTCCTTCAGTACAGGTTTCGTCCAAGTCATCAGCCACAGGGTTGAGAGGTTCATTTCTTTCCCATTTATCGTTCGTTGAATTGAGAACACCAGCTTCCTTTGTCCATTTGGGATCCTCTGTAAAAAAAAAAAGTACAAATAGATAACGTGACGTCTTAAAGCCTCTATGTTCGTAACGCCGCTGAAATGGAAAACAGCCGCTTTAAAAAATCTCCGAGGCTGTTTCGCAGATAGAAGAATGCTTCTTTTGGCCATCGCGACCGTTTTCGTAACTATGTGGCTTCTCATGTTAGAGAAAAACGACTTTCTTTGAGCCTACGGTCCGTTCCTGAACAGACAGGGACTAGACATTTTTTTCTAAAATTAGCCACCGATCAGCGCTGTCTACCTGGTCCTCAGTCCGCAACCAAACAATGTTGTCTGTTCTGTACACGGTGCACTTCTAAAAGATCTAAGCTCCCAACAAAAAGCTTTCCGAAGTGTGAATTTTTTTTTTACAGAGTCGACCGTGCAAGCACAGTCAACTCTGTCACAGTTGCAGAGTTTTCAGCGTCCCTGAAACCCCAGTAAAAGCCAAGGGCAGCCTGATTTCACAGCTCAGTTTGCGTTTTTGACACTGAGCGAGAAAGATCGTGCAGCACTCAACATCCGCTAGACACTGTAGCGATGTGTCTCGCTCACTGACCAAAAGCCAAATAATGTCACGGCAAACTCGTGCTCTGGTTTTATAAGGGTCCCCGAAGCGCCGAAAAACTCTGCAACTGTTACAGAGTTGCCTGGATTATGCACAGTCGAAGGAGTTTTAAAAAAATAAAAACAAAAACAAAAAACAAAACGCAGTGTTTGTGGCTTTCTGCTGAGATTGCAGACTTTAAACAACATACACGCCGGTCAGTCACCACTGTGGTATCAGATGCTATAATTATTGTTACGCAAGTGACTGACTCTGATGCACAGGTCAAGCACACTCGATGAGGTTTTCCCCGTCGTGTTGCATGCCTGTCATAGTATTGAGACCTTAACCATCTCGGCCAAATCCCCTGTCCCCGGTATCTGTTACATACCCTTGCATATGAGAGTTGGTGGTGTCCAGGGGCCGTGGTCACGACGCGTTCGTAACTTTTCCGCCACCGATTTACGCACGCGAGGGTCCGTAACTTACGATTTGTGATAAAATTGGGTGGTCATGACGTTTGCGCAGAGTTACGGCCGCTCGGAAACCCTTGCGTATTGTACACCACCTAGGAGGGTGTCGGAAAGGTGCCGTAGCCTTTGCGTAAATCTGAAAAATGGCGGCCCGCTTGATTTACCTGAACTGCAAATGAGAAGAGCATTGCGACGGGAAAGGGTGTTCCGCAATCGTACTAACCCTTTTGACTTGTACGACGATGTGGACATGCTTCAAAGGTTTAGATTTAGGAGGAGAGACCTGCAGGAATTGTGCGATCTTCTGTAGGACGACTTGAGTGTAGAGGGGGCGCGTTCAGTTCACTACGCACCCTGCAATGCAAAGGCCTGTGTGGCCGGCTGTACACACATCGTGGGTTTATTTGTTTCCTTTTTTGTGAGTTAACATTTGTTGTGTGTGTTTCGGACTAGTTCAGTGCTGAACGCACTCGGTCAGTCCTCACTGATCAGCCACCACCGTTTTGACCGTATCAGTGCCTGTCAATGCAGGTCTCATTCATTGTGTTGTGGACCCGAAATGTGCGGGTTCCGAATTCAGAGTTTTGCCGCTGGTCATGTTTATCTGCCGTAGCACCGGCGTCAGGTTAAATGCGTGGCATGTATGTGGAGAGTTTTGTTGATGTTATTGTTATCCTCTCCTCTTTCGTTGTTCTTTGATTGAGGTTCATTCCGTTGGTTTTTCTTGCCAGTGAGCCTGCTACATACGGTTTGTACGTGCAGTAAATGCTTCTACTGGTTGTAGTCCGTCCAATGTTGAGATAGAGACTGCTAGGGAGCGGTCTATATGCGACGTGCATGCTCTCCTGATCACACTCTCCACATACATGCCACGCATTTAACCTGACGCTACGGCAGATAAACATGACTCGATCAAAACCTCTGTAGTGAACGCGTAGTGAACACACCCCCTCTTCTCTTTCACTCTTCACGCTGCAAGGAGAATTTGTGCAGGTCACGTGATGGTGTTTTCCGTGGGAATCCCGGGGGTCCCACACCTATCTAAAAATAACCCGTACGTGACACCGTTTCCAGTAAGTGCGCGTCGTGACCGGCCAACTAGCGGAAGAGATAGTTTTCACGTAGCCACATACGAACTTACGATCCGCAACCTATTTGCGCAAAGAAATTTGCGTTCGCGTCGTGACCACGGCTCCAGAAGGGTCCTTCGCATCGCGATACCCCACTACCGCTCACAGCATGCAGTCCATCGTCACACGTGTATGTGACGGTGTCTTTGACGTTGTAGATGTGGTTGGTTACAGTCTCGTTTGCTATCTGAAGTTTGGGTAAGGCTGGCGGCGACGCGCATACTCCTATCATCATCATCATCATCATCATCATATTCATCATCATCATCGTCGTTGTCGTATTCGTCGTTGTCGCCGTTGTCGTCGTCTTGAAAATCATTATTATCGTCATTGTCTTCGTCGTCGTCATCGTCACTATCATCATCGTCATCATCACCATATCATCATCATCATTGTCAATTTCGCCGTCGCAATCATCATCATCGTCGTCTTCTTTATGCATCGTCGTCGTCGTCATCATCATCGTCGTCGTCGTCGTCGTCATAATCATCATCGTCACCACCACCACCACGCCCACCACGACCAGCATTGTTCACTTAATCTGCCCATATACACTTTTAAATTCCACAGTTTGTTTGTTTGTTTGTTTGTTTGTTTGTTTTGATAAACCCGCACATCGTTTTTGTTTAGCTTTGCATTCGAACCCAAACCTGTGGTCCCTGGTTCCCACTGTCCCGTCGCCTCATTACATGTGAGACTCGCGCCGCTCGATCCAGGCAAACGGCAATCCACTGAAAACAGAACTGCATGACTCTTGTACGGGCTTAGAGGCAATTCTTACAGTCGCGTAGACTTAATCAACTACAGCTTCTTATAAGCATGGCTCTTTGAAAAAATATACCAAAGTAATATACCATGACACGGGCGGTAATCAAAATGCACGCTCCTTTTCGTTTGCTGTATGCAGCCTCAAACATTTCGACGAGTGCTTTCACTCCCCTTCCAGCTGATAATTCTGTGATTACATGATGTATTTATTAAATTACTTTTTAGTCTGTTTTATTGTACTTAGTGTCTTAGCATTTGAGTTAGTAAGGTTTAAAGTGATCTTGTTTGCCTTTCACTGCCAGAAGCGGTTCGGTTCACTCACAGACAACATGTCTTCACGGCACTCTGCTGTAAACAGGAGTCAAAACCTGTACTGCATCCAGAGAGTTTTTTCCCCTGAACTACTAGAAAGTCTAGATCAAACCTTTTCAACTAATTTGACAGTGGGGCTACTGCTGCGATTCATGAAATCCTGCGGCGGTGGCAGTGAAAGGGTTAAGTGCGAGTGACTGTTACATAAGTAAGTGAGTAACAGCATGAATGTACGTGTGATTGCAAAGTAGCTCTTTTTAACTCTTTGACGACGGAGCGCAATTTCTGACACACGATTTCCTATAGGAAATCGTGTGTCAGAAATTGCGCTCCGTCGTCAAAGAGTTAAAGAGCAACGAATTCCTACTGTTTATACACATGACAATAAAGTTAATGTTAATGTTCAAAGTCATTATTTTTTCAGACATGACCACACACAAGTCTTTAGATTTTAGTCGATTTCTGAGTGGTAAACGGACCCTCTTAATCGTTCGAACCGACACCTGAAACTCCAAAGCCGGATGTTGCTTGTTTGTTTGTTTGTTTTTCGGTGCCATGGCGTTTTTGAATTTGGAAGACTGAGTTGTAACTCTTGTTTCAAGGTACACGTATGTATCACATGCAAGTTTCTCACGTCGAATATTTCTCATAGTTAATAATAATAATGAGTGAGTGAGTGAGTATTTTAAGGCTTAACGCCGCGTCGATAATAATAATAATAATAATAGGGCGCCTATCCCCGGGGAACAAGCTCTAGGCGCCTTACATTCTAAAACCGAAGTTAAAAAAAAATTCACTCAGTGTACACTACGTAAAAACAACTAAAAAACGTAAGTAAAAGAACACACACACACACACACACACACACACACACACACACACACACACACACACACACACACACACACACACACACACAACACGACTGAGTAGAAATGATAAAGGATAGGCAGAGACAATTAAAAACCAAGAAAACCAAGACATTAAATCTGGGACCTTGCGCATTTTGAGGTCACAGCTCATAGGTATGATCGCACCTGCTAATCTTTTTTAGCGATGTGCTCACTGCTGGCTGGTTCAATTTTTTTAAAAATAAAAACTACATTGATATGCTCTTTCTTCTTTCCTTTCTTCTTCCTGTTCTCTTCTTCTTCTTAGTTTTCCCTCTCTCTTTTATTATGTCTTTACATCTCGGTCCAGTCCTCCGTTTTCCACGCCAACTTCTCCGCCATGCTTTTTGTTAATTGGTTTAGATGAGCACGTATATAAGTTTTACTTGTTGTGCTCTCTTTCAACTTAATACTGTTACTGCTTGACGGTGATCCGGCTTCAATGAATAAAAATGTTTAAACCAACTACATTAAAACGAAACTATGAAATAGCAAATCTTACATGTACAGACAGGCGGGTCTCCGTCATACGTGCCTGCCTGGCACTTGCGAGTGTCGTTGCCATTCGTCAAGTTGTAGCCATGGTAACACGCGTACTTGACATTGCCTTCGTCGTCAAAGTGACGGTAGGCATTGGCAACGGGTCCTGGCTCAGGGCAGCTGGAGTTGGAAGGTGGGTCACGGTGCGGGTAGGTGGTGGCTGACTCTCCGTGCGTCCCTACGACACCGTGTGGAAACCATTTTGCTGATCAGAACAAAACTGGCTGGACCTTCTACCCATGAATTAACAAACAAGCTACAAATATGAACAAAGACAGAAGAGTGTGTGGGTGGGTGTTTGGGGATTTAACGTCTTTTTCCACCACATAGGGTGATATCAAAGACGGAACAACGATGGCCCCACATATTTGGCCCCAGCCAGGATCGAACTCACGACCCGAGCATTAGAAGTTCAGCGCTCTACCATTCGACCACCCCGGCTCCCCGAACAAAGAGAGACAGAAAGGAACAAATAGGCAAAGACACAAACGAACCGACAAACGAACCAACATATCAACAAATAACAAAAAACAAACAAACAAACGGAGGGGGGTGTTTGGGGGTTTAACGTCCTTTTCCACCACATACCAAAGAAACGAAGGACCAAGCGAGCAAACATACAAACTAACGAAGACAAAAATGCCTCTAAGGTTTTTTTTTTTCTTTTTCTTTTCTTTTTTAAGGAATTTGTGCCTTTGTGGTTGTTACTCTTGTTCCTGTTTTTATAGTGCTAGTGTTGTTGTTGTTGTTGTTGTTGTTGTTGTTGTTGTGTGTGTGTGTGTGTCTGTGTGTGTCTGTGTCTGTGTGTGTTTGGCACCCCTTCGAAATCTCTCTTACGGCGGACATAAAATGTCGATTCAATTCGAACCAAGCAAGACTGGCCACACTAAAAAAAAAAAAAAAAAAAAAATCCTTTGTGGATTTACATAATCATGGCTTAGTCTGAGCGTTGCCCTTTGATAATACTTGTGTTTGCTGCAGTAAAAGCCGTCAAGGAATCGTTAATCTTGCCTGCTTTACGCATACAGGGTCAAAACCGAAAAAGAGTCAAGCACGTGGAATGCTCGAGCGCGGTACAAAGTGTGCCATACAGTATTGCAAATTCCTGACCAACCACACAGTGCGCGCAGTCCTCGCGTATGTATTCTGACACACGCGTGATTTACAAATCGATAATATGGAAACGAAACTATGCATGAGAGACTTCGGCGTATCAACACAGCGGCACGCACACAGCGGTTCGGTCTCGGCACGGCAGCCGGCGCCCGTGGCAAATTCTGAAGGCTGGGTGGGTGGAGAAGTGCACTATTTTATCGATACATATCGGTATCGCGATTCAAAGGAATACTGATACGATATATCGATACGGTTTCCACATATCGATATATCGAATACCCAAAAGTAACACTAGCAGACGCGAAACAGAAAGTGGATGCGAAACCGAAAGTAGAACCATGGTTTCTAACACATTTTTTTTGTCCCCCGTTTGTTTGCTTGTTTATTCATGACCCATTTTACTCTCTATATGTTTCATAAAAAAAGAAACTCATTTTCAATGGCGGTTTATTTCTCACTTTAAGTTTTGTCTGAAAGTTGAGCAGCTGCTGTCGAGAAGACATGATGATCGAGGGCGTTGCTTTGATTGCCTCCTTTTTGAGTTTTATAACGTACAGACATACGTGCAAAATAAACGTTTTTTTTAAATTTTATTTCAAGGGTTAACCAAACAGTCTGTCTTTCCATCTGTCTGTCTGTCCGTTCTGTCTGTCTGTCCGCTCTCTCTCTCTCTCTCTCTCTCTCTGCATGGTGTGACTGTGTAGGCATTCACATTTTTGTGACTGTGCACTAAAATTGATCACTTGATGGAAGCTTTTGCAGATGCCGATATATCGATTAAAAATATCGATACAAAACAAAAATATCGCGATAATATCGATACGACTTTTCGTATCGATATGCATCTCTAGTGGGTGGGTATATGAGGGTTTAACGTCCTTTTTCCACCACGTCAAGGTGATATCAAAGACAGGGTTAAAGCGAGGAAAACGTCACCACAACTTGCTGCCTCTTAGCCGGGATTCGAACTCACGACCGACCCGAGAAAATAGCCACCGATCAGCTGGCCTTCAGTCCACGACCAAATAATACCCGTCTGCTCAGTACCGTACGCATACACTTTTACGTACGTAGAACAAAATAATTATATTACCGGCCCCCGTAGTGTAGTGGTTAGCACTTCGGACTATGGACCGGGAGACCCGGGTTCGAGTCCCAGCCGAGGCAAGCGGGATTTTTCCTACCTAGGTCGGCTCCTACCCAGAGCGGGTGTGCTATGGGCCCAATGGGGAGGCTGTTGCCACACAGCCGAGCTTCACCCACTTCACGGGTGCGACTTTGGCGGTGCTTCCCTTGGTATGACACGTCTTATGATGTGGATGATTACACGGCCGGCACCGCAGGTGCCGTAGTTCCCGGGCCTGGTTAATGTCGGGATACTTATGACAGGAAGCGTGGAATGCGGCCCTGTCCCGCAGTCCCAAACCACACGGAGCTCCATAGCATCATCTTACCATCATCCTCATCTCCACCATCATGCATAATAAAAAGTGCCCCAATTTCCGAGCCCTCCGTGGATTCCACTCATTACCAGGGAGGAACACTACTGGAGCCGGCAAAAGAGTTGGGGCAGGAAAAAAAATTATATTATACACTAACCAGAGTCACCACAATCCTATTTATCTTGTTGCTCCTCTCCAATATAAAGCCTTTTAAAGGCCGGAGCTTCCTCTCTTAAACATACAACACATACTGTAACATCCACACAACACCCTGACATACACGAAAAAAACAAAACAAAATAAAACGTCTTTTCCCAGACTTGCGAAGTAGAGAAACGCACTACCGCGCAGGAAGAACCTGTTGGGGGGGGGGGGGGGCTGGCTTCATTCTGAGAGTGGGTAGCGACCAGGGGAAAGCAAGTTATTGGCACCACCCCCCTCTCCCGGGCTCCAGCCCGTCCGCACCTACTGGTCGCCGCCACTCTGCGGGACGCCGCGGGACCTATTTCGTTACGGCGTGCCAAAGGAAAAGGCGGGAAACAAGGGGAAGGTAACGCTTGCGCTCACCTCCCCTGGACTGAAAACAAGATCCACTCCGGCCATTATAGGGTGTTTAAAGCCCCTTTTTCATGGCCGACGTACGTCGACAGACATCGGCCGATTGTCGGGCAACTAAAATCTGCCATGGAAACGCGCGCTCGCCGACTCGCTCCCACAAGTGTGGCCGGTCAAATCGATTATTTCGATGACTTTAGCCGCCGAAAGTTGAGGCTGAACACTGCTAGCCGCCATATTCAAAGTTTCCGGATCAAGGCCGCATTCCTATGCTAGCGGCCAAGCAGATCGTTTGCATTTCCGCCGACAAGGTCACCGACTCGCCCAGAGTACAGCGCCGCTCTACTCTCACCGACTCGTCGGCCGATGTCTGCCAACTCCTTTTGCATAGACGATTTTCAGCTGGGACGCGGAGCTGGCCGATTGTCGGGCGACGTACGTCGGTCATGGAACAGGGGCTTTATTGTGTCCCAGGTGACTGATTCTGGTGTAGGGATTAAGCGCAATTGATGACGAGTTTTCCACGGCCTTGTTATATGCCTGACAAACGCACTGAGACTTCCATCACGACATTGCACTGAAGTCTGCATGCTCATAATTATTTCATAGCTCTTCACGTGAGAGCGCTCACCGTCGAAAAGTTTGGAAGCGGAGTAGCACCAGACACACCCACCCCCGTTTTGATTACACCCTGGGGTCTCTGTCCCATTTCTTTGCGTTCACACGGAAGGTACTGGTGAAAAATGCAGGACCATCCTTTTCTTTAAGGGTGGCGATTAAATTTTAATCGTAGGGTTGCATCATGCTCTCTCTCTCTCTCTCTCTCTCTCTCTCTCTCTCTCTCTCTCTCTCTCTCTCTCTCTGTCTCTCTCTCGTTGGACTTCCAATGCTCGGGTCGTGAGTTTGAATCCCGGCTGGGGCCAAATATTATTTGTGCTGGCTTATTCATCGTTGCCCCGACTTCGATATCACCCTATGTGGTGGAAAAGGACGTCAAACACCCACCCACTTACCCCCCCTCCTCCCCCTCCTCTCTCTCTCTCCGGACAGACGGACAGACAGACAGGCAGACAAACAGACCGATAGACAGGCAAATAGACAGACGACCAGGGTGGGCGTTTGAGTGTTTAACGTCCAATTACACCACGTGTGGGTAATATCAAAGACAGAGCAGCGAGAAAAAGGCCAGCACAGATATTTGGCACCAATCGGGACGGACAGACAGACAGATAGACAGACAGGTCTGTTTATGGTTCTAACGTACAATCCCAACACACTCAGACCAAAGACGGAGCAATGAGAAAAAGGTCAGCTTGGAGACAGACAGGCGTGCAGATAAGCCCCCCCCCCCCCCCAAAAAAAAAAAAAAAGTTGTTTCTGGTAACCCGACCGACCCTATTTTTGCCCCCCGACCCTAAAAAAATTTTGGCTGCTGGAAAAAAAAGAAGAAAAAAATACAACCACGACCAGTTTCGGTTTTCATGCGCCTGTCGTCAGGGAAGTCGTGCGCCATCGCGGACCCAAGATTAGAACGAAATATGGTAAGATAGTGTGTTATAATATTAAATACAGTTTCACAGAGCATCATTTCTTATTAATACCCTGTTTCTTTGTTCTTGGATGTGTGTGTGTGTGTGTGGGGGGGGGGGGGGGTGTTAAAAAATAAAATAAAAAAACCTACCTTCCTACCCTATTTTTTTGCCATGTTACCAGAAACAACTTTTTTTTTTGGGGGGGGGGGGGGGTAAAGATGTTTTTAACTCGGTCAGAAGTTCTGTGTCGCGCTGTACTCACCTAACAGTAGAGTCAGCAGTATGAACGCCGCCAAAACTCCCTTCTTCATCCTGACGATCACTTTACACACTCGGGAACTGCGTTCTGGTCCACTCATTCTCTGCTCTTTGCTCCAAGCAGACCCGCATGGCTGGTTCACACAGCTGTCGCTGACCCACGACACCATTAGTCTGTGGTGTGGTGTCAGCGAGAGCAGAAGTCAGTACGTCAGCAAGTTAGTTCTCTCAGGTTGCCATTTTGAGAGTGCAAAATGACTGAAAAGTGTGATGATCTTCCGATTGAAACAACCAGTAGATTTTAACAGATCAAAGTCAACCGTGGGCACCAACGGGTACTGTGTCTTTCGTCTTCTGCGCGAAGATATTTCAGGTTCCCATTTTGAGAGTGCAAAATGACGACAACTGTCCGAGTGCAACAACCCGTAGATAACTCACAGAAATCTGTCAGTTTCAGAGGCATCCAACAATTGTCTTTTGTCGTCTGCGCTTAGGTATCAGCAAGTCATTTCAGGGTCCCATTTCGCGAGTGCAGAAAACTGCGAAGATCGTCCGAGTCAAACAAGCAGTACAGAATACTGTTGATTTCAGAATCACCAACGGGTATTTTTTGTCGTCTGCGAGAAGATAATTATTTCAGGTTCTCATTTCGTGAGTACAAAATGCCAAAAACCTGCAAAGATCTTCCGAGTCAAATAAGCAGTAGATGCTAAGAGAATACTGTTGATTTCAGAATCACCAAAGGGTGTCTTTTGTCGTTTGCGAGACGATAATTATTTCAGGTTCTCATTTTGTGAGAGATAAATGGCGAAAAACTGCGGAGATTGTCCTAGTGAAAAAACCAGAAGATGTTACAATCGATTTCAAAATCACCAATGGTTGTTTTGTCGTCTGCGCGAAGAGGTCAGCAATTCAATTTTGGGGTCCCATTTTGAAAATGCAAAAAGACTAAAAACTACGATTATCGTCCGAGCGAGACAGCTAGTAGAAATCAGCGGACTACTGTCCATTTCACAAGCACCATTGGCTGTGACTGTTTTTCGTCAGTGCGAAGAAGTTAGGAATCAAACAAATTATTTCAGGGTCCCATTTTGAAAGTGCAGAATGACTGAAACTGTGAAAATCGTCCGATCTTAGCAATAAGCAGAAATCAATAGAATGCAACCGACCATACAAACACCATCTATTTTGGTTTTGTTCCGTTTCCACTCCAGTTTTTCTCCAGTTTATCAACTATTAACTTTTAGCGGTCTGCTATGAACTGTAGCCTTACCGTCCGCGCACCTTTCACGGAGTTAGATAAGAGTTGATATCACACCTTTGCCTGCCAACCAGAAACTGACTTTCCAGCACAACTCTGGGAGCCCCGCAGACCTGCTACCGCTGTCAGCTGATCTGAGGTGACCAATCAGAACGCTTCACGTCATGGCTGGGGTTTCAAAAGAACTTGCAGGACTGTGCGCTTTTTGCTGCTGCAAAAGTTGAGTAGGCGGTGGTGTGTGTATGGGGATGAGTGGGGGAGGGGGGGGGGGTTCAGGCTGTTGCCACATTCAGTTCAAACGATTACAACGGGAGGCGAAAGGGGGGGGGGGGTCCGGTCGGATACCGAAGTTCATTGTCTGGAGAGGGGGAAAAAAAGTTTTGGCAGAAGTGAACCTGGGCGGGCAACCCTTACTGAGCGTGGGTTGGGGTTAGGGTGGGAAGGGGAGGGGCTATGGTGGATGAGAGGAAGGGGGGTGTCTAGGATGTGCGGTGAGACTGAGGGGGACTATCGGGTTGTTGTTGGTGGTGTGTGTGTGGGCTGGAGGGGGGAGGGGGCGCCGGTGGGGAGGGGAGGGGGAAGGGGGGTGGAGGTAGGAAGCCCGTGACTAGGCGTTATTTCCAAACACTGACAATATTTCTGTGCTGAGCTGAAGTCTGCATATCACTACCGTCTGTTGGACATACACCGCGATATTGATCGTAACCAAATGTTGTGTCTACGACACATAGCTGTCACACCATACGACGTGGTTGAATACTGACTCGTATTTGCTCCATAACACGACCCGTCCCTTCGCTATAGCTCAGGAACAAATCTGCGTCAAAGAGCAAATACCAGTCGGTATTCAGCCAAGTCATGTGGTGTAATGGCTTTATCATCCTGTTTCTGTCATTTATGGTGCATTTTGAACGCTTACCCGACTAAACATGCGCTACTTGCTTTTTTTTTTTTTTTTTTTTTTTGGAGCTGAACCTGAGCGGCTGACTGACGACGATGACTGACAACAACACCGACAACTACAACGACTATGAAGACGACGATAACAACGACAACGAAGATAGCAGGGACTACAGCAGCAAAAAGACCGACAACGACAACGGCCCGACGATTACAACGATAACAACGACGACGAAGATAGCGGCAACAACAAAACAACAACGACAACACCGACAACTACAACGACAACGGCAACGAAGATTACGATAACAACGACGACGAAGATAGCAGCAACAACGACGACAACAACAGCAACAACACCGACACCTACAACGACAACGACGACGAAGATATACTGATTTCTACTTATTGTTACGCTCCGACGATTTTCACAGTTTCAGTCACTCTGCACTTTCAAAATGCGACCCTGAAATAACTTGTTTGATTCCTAAATTCTTCGCACTGACGAAAAACAGTCAGCCGTTGGTGCTTGTGAAATGGACAGTAGTCTGTTGATTTCTACTAACTGTAGACGGACGATAATCGCAGTTTTCAGTCATTTCGCATGTTCAAATGGGACGCCAAAATTGAATTGCTGACCTCTTCGCGCAGACGACAAAATAACCATCGCTGATTTTGAAATCGATTGTAACATCTTCTGGTTTTTTTCACTAGGACAATCTCCGCAGTTTTTCGTCATTTATCTCTCACAAAATGAGAACTTGAAATAAGTATCGTCTCGCAGACGACAAAAGATACCCGTTGGTGATTCTGAAATCGAATAGACTAGACTATTCGAACTCACGACCCGAGCATTAGAAGTCCAACGCTCTACCATTCGACCACCCCGGCTCCCCTGAACAAAATTCAAATAAGTAAATAACTAACAACAATAATATTATTGTATAAACAGCATACTGTTATAAAGCGACCACTGTCTCCATAGACACAGACAAAACATACGAACAACAACAACAATATAACACAGTAGTCACGGAGGGTAACTTCGACACGTGAAACACGAAGAGCATATGATTATAAGCACTGAGGGTCCATCCAAATAGTGCGACGCATGCGTGAATATTGGAGGGTGTGCGAGGTAAAGTCGAGAGAAGCTAAATCATCCAAAATCCCCCCTCCCCCCAAAAAAACAAACAAACAAACAAAAACTGAAGATTATATTTTGATAGTTGTGTGTGCACGACCATTGAGGACCAAAGAGACTCCTTTTGGCATTAGTACGGGCGGGAAGACTCTTGTTGCAGACGAGTGGGTGGGTGGGTGTTTGGGAGTTTAACTTTTTTTCCCACCACATACGGGTGATATCAAAGACGGGGCAACGATGAAAAAGCCAGCACAAATATTTGGCCCCAGCCGGGATACGAACTCATGACCCGAGCATTAGATATCCAACGCTCTACCATTCGGTCACCCCGGCTCCCCCTTGTTGGAGACGGATCAATAGTGGTAATTCAACTTTCCGCCAGTCAGCAAAGCTAACAAGTCCCACCCTCTACTCCCCCCTCCCAGCCGGCAATATCAGTTACCAACACATATTCTCTCCCGTGATTTCAGTGATTATATATGTGGTTTAGCTTTGCTTTCCATTTCCTCGTGGGGAGCCGGGGTGGTCGAATGGTAGAGCGTTGGACTTCTAAAGCTCGCGTCGTGAGTTCGATCCCGGTTGGGGCCTAATATTTGTGCTGGCTTTTTCATCGTTGCCCCGTCTTTGGTATCACCCTATGTGGTGGAAAAGGACGTTAAACCCCCAAACACCCACCCACCCATTTTTTTTTACGCACACACAAACACGCATCGCACTATTTGGACGGACACTCAATTCCTGCTCCTCGAAGATTACGGGCTCCTTGTAGAAATCACAGTTCAAACCACATACTGTGCACCGTGCTGTTCACCCTTAGCGTAGAATTCCTGCCTGATCAAAAGATTCTGGCGAAATTTGCAGAAACAGGGCGACATCGATGCTTTCTCAGCGTTTTGTCGTACACCTTCAAGTCACGAGACACGGTCGACGTTATCCCCCGTGGTAGGAACTGTGTCAGATTTATGACGATGGCCAGTAGCATGATGTGTTCGACACTCCACAATATCATGTAGCCAGCTATCTAAATTACGTGCAGTATCCGGATTTAACACGCCCGATTTTCTGTGCATCCGTTTGCTCTCGACACACACAGTCTGCATGTTGTCGTATAACTGGCTACATGCGCCGCTACTCCGCTAGTCAACTTAGTTCTGGGGCAGGAGCAGGACTGAAGCAAACTCAGCGGTGAGCCTGGACTACCCAGTAACATACTGAAGCAGTCTGCAAACTCAATGTAAGTACACGTCTCCGACTGTGACCTGCATTTGGTGTTGTTGTTGTTGTTTAAATTGAATAAACAAAATCTGGTAAATTGTTATTATAAAGTAATGGAGAGACCAGGGCCCGCATGTAAAAGTCGGGGTTAGGGAGTTTAGCCCCGGGATAGAGTCTAACCTCGAACTAAACTAGCTCCGGGGGTAAATTTTCTGTTGTTTTGTTGTTTTAAATCAGGAAGCGGGTCCATTCCAGCAAGGTGCCTATGCCGCTATAGAAGGATTTTTGTCTTTCTTTCTTTGCTTCCTTTTTTATTTAATTTTGTTTTGGGGTTTCTTTTGTCCTAGTCTGGGTTAGGCCCGTAGCCGTGGGTCAAATTAACCTCGAGTTCTACAAACGGGCCCAGTCTGATTACAAATGGTTCTTTTCAAGTTTACGCGATTATTCCCCGACAGGAAGCCAGAATTTGTTCTGGCGTATTTCTATGTTGCATCATGCATCCTGTGGTGGAAAAGGACATTAAACCAACCAACTAACCAACAACCCAGTGAACCAGCCAACCAACTAAACAACCAACCAACCAATCTGATTATTTATTGGTTTCTTGCTGGAAATAATGTGCATTCATCATCATCATCATCATCATCATCATCATAGTCTTCGCCGCCGCTGCTGCCGTTGCCATCGTCGTCGTCATTACGATTGTCCTCATCGGGATGATTATCATCATCGTCCTTATCACCATGATCGTGGTCCTCGTTACCATCGTTCTCATCACAGTCATCGTCGTCTTGGAAGTAATCATCATCATCACCATCGACCTTATCGTCCTATTTTAGAGGGAAGCCGGGATAGCCGAATGGTAGAGCGTTGGACTTTCAATGCTCGGGTCGTGAGTTCGAATCCCGGCATGAGTTAAATATTTGTGCTGGCCTTTTTTCCTCGTTGCTCCGTCTTTTATATCACCCATACGTCGTGGAAAAAAAAGTACGTTAAACTTCTAAACAACCACCCACCCTCCTGTTTCAGAATCTGCATCACAATGTCGGCCCTGTCCTTGCTGTGTCTGTCCCTTCTCGTGGTCAGCATGCGCTCCGTCTCATGTCATCAAGTCCTCAGCAGGGAGCAACTGACAGAAGAGTTTGAGAAGCTCGCTAAGAAAGTACAACAGCTACAGGTCAGACCACACAAATACACGAAGCCTCAAAATGCCTACACTCCGATAAACGCTATAAGCCTCAGGCATCATAGCCACCCCCTAAAAATGCTTCACTCTAGAAACAAAAATTACCATGCACAGACCACTCAATGGCACGTACCTGACAGGAGCTGAAAAAAAAATTCCCCTCTTCTGCTCACTGGAGTAATCCTAGTCTGCTTTCTGTTTATACCAGTAAGTTCACCTAAATCCACTCATGTCACCTTTGCCTCCTGTGCGCAAGAAGTCCCCCCTGGCATGTACCTTGCCCTACCATTTGGTATTTACCCCCCCCCCCCCCCCCCCCCCCTCGAAATTCACGCTTTTTGGTGACAACAAAAATTACTACAAACTAGTACACTCACATAAAAGGGGTGATCGGTGGTCTGATAGGTAGCGCGTCGGATTTAGCCGCTGCGCTACTGAACGACCGTCACCAATGTCACGGCGATGAAGCATGGGTTCGAACCCAGGTGGAGCTTGTGACATGTGATACCGGTTTTTCCTGGCTACCGGGCTGCTCATCGGGGGTTTCTCTCCGGGTTATCCGTGGTAGAGCGTTGGACTCTCAATGCTCGGGTCATGAGTTCGAATCCCGGCTGGGGCCAAATATTTGTGCTGGCCTTTTTCTCGTTGCCCCGTCTTTGATATCACCCTTACGTGGTGGAAAAGGACGTTAAACTCCCCAACACACACCCACACACCGGGTTATCAGGCTTTCCTCCCCCAGCAAAATTGTAAAAAAAAATATAGGATAAGTATTGGGTGGCGCTGCACCGCGGCGACGCGCTTCCCTCGGGGGAAGCAGCACGAATTTCCCGAAAGGGATACTAAAGTATTTTCAAAAGGGTACTCCAAGCAAACACCAAACTTGACCCCCACGTTCAATTTGTATCCTTACGCTTGCAGGATAGAGATAACCTGGCTGACGACATTGAAAAGCTGGGACAGACTCTGTCCCGGTCACTGGGGGAGAAGCTGACGGAGGGACTTGAAAAACTCGGCGAAAAGCTGGCTTCAAACACTTGTATCGCCAACCTTCCTGTGACAAGTGAGTTTTCGTATAATATGGTGATCGTACATTTCGTGGAAACCCTCTTCCACAAAAGTATATGTTAACTAGTGTTAATAATTATGGTTGAACGCAAAATGAGTTGACATGGAAGAATAGTTGGTTGCGCGAAATTTGCGCCCTTGACAGTTTTCGCTGTTTCCGGAGCGGGTCTTGTGACTTGAGCGCACGCAGGTTAGCTTCTGTTTAACTCTTAAGAGCCCAAGCCCTAGCCCCACCACCACCCACCCACTGTATGATAAAACGGGATGAAAAAGAACAAACCACAGCACACAGGTAGGAGCCACTTCAAGCCACTATTTCGCAAGGTGTAGGCCTTCCCCGCTAGGCACGAGACCGCCGCAGAATGCATAATAGTGGCTTGTAGTGGCGTCTAGTGATCTCAACATTTCAAGTATAAGTTTGCAATTTTTTGCAAGGGCTATTGTGAGTTACAGCTTAGCGACAGTTGAGCTGCCCCTCGATTCAACACCCCCCCCCCCCCCAAAAAAAAAAAAAAAAAAATCCGAACGGGGAATGGAATAAACGTACACACCACGAGGGACGGAAAAAGGGAGTGGGTGCACTGTGCTATTGGCGACGCCCCCCCCCCCACCCCACCCCCACCCCCCCAAAAAAAATAAAAATTAAAAAAAAAATCCGATCGGGGAATGGAATAAACGTACACACCACGAGGGACGGAAAAAGGGAGTGGGTGCACTGTACTATTGGCGAGCCCCCCCCCCCCCCCCCAAAAAAAAAAAAAAAAAAAAAAAAATAAATAAATAAATAAATAAAAAATAAATAAAAATAAAAAATAAATAAATAAATAAATAAATAAAATAAAATAAATATATAAAAAAATAAATAAATAAATAATCAAAAAACAATCCGAACGGGGAATGGAATAAACGTACACACCACGAGGGACGGAAAAATGGACTGGGTGCACTGTGCAATTGGCCCCCCCCCCCCCACCAACACCTCCTCCGCCGTCTCGAGGGGAGCAGCTTGATGTTCCAAACAATTCGAAAACAGATACTACCCAAACCCATGTGTTGCAGGAAACGTGTCTGAGCCGAAGAGCTGTGTTGAAGTGAGGGAATACGACTCGAGCAGTGGCATTCACACACTAACCGTCAACAACAGACCAGTCACTGTCTTTTGTGACCAGAACACTGACGGAGGCGGCTGGACGGTATGTGTGTGTGTGTGTGTGTGTGTGTGTGTGTGTGTGTGTGTGTGTGTGTGTGTGTGTGTGTCTGTGCGGGCGCGCGCGCGTGTTTGGTGCCTGCGTGTACACTGCAGGTGAAACCCGGAAACCCGGTGGTCTGCTCAGTCTAGTTAGTTAGTTATTTAGGGCTTAACGCCGCGCAAACAACAAAAACTATTTCGCGGCTTTACAGAGTCCCTTACTGCCGGGTCCTTTAAAACATAAAATATGTTCAGCTTAAAACATGGATGTAAAATATACATTAAAAATGCGTGTAGCTTAAACGAGGGTCCTGTACAAGATCTAACTTCTTCCAGACTAAAAACAATATCACATATGTTATGCTGAAAGACTATATATATATATATATTTTTTTTTTTTTTTAAGTTGACATCCTTCAAGAAATTGAAGATGTTGTCAGGGTGCTCATTCTAGAACAACTTACACGCTTAGGCTGGCCAGTAACCACAATGGTCTCAGATGCTATGCTGTGACCCAAGTGAGAGATTCTTATGTACAGATTCAGCGCATCTGATGAAACGTTTTCTACACTAGCGGGATTTTTTCTACCTAGTTCGGCTCCTACCCAGAGCGGGTGTGCTATGGGCCCGATGGGGAGGCTGTTGCCACACAGCCGAGATTCACCCACTTCACGTGTGCGACTTTGGGGGTGCACGTATGGCACGTCTAATGATGTGGATGATTACACGGCCCGCACCGCAGGTGCCGTAGTTCCTGGACAAGTTAACGCCGGGATATTTATGACAAGAAGCGCGGAATGCGGCCCTGTCCCGCAACCCCAAACCACATGGACTTCCATAGCATCATCTTACTATCATCCTCATCTCCATCATCATGCCTAATAAAAATTGTCCCAGCTTCCGAGTCCTCCGTGGGTTCTACCCATGACCTGGGAGGAACACCACTGGACCTGGCAAAGAGTTGGGGCGGCAAACAAAACCAAAAAAAAAATAAAAAAATTTCTACACTCTGTTGTATGCCTGCCACACGTA
>JACVVK020000397.1:537500-552500 GCA_018292915.2 Batillaria attramentaria | reverse complement strand
GGGGGAATTTGAAAAGTTGCCAACCCCTTACTTACTTACTTACTTAGGCCCCTGGCTCCACGTGGAGCATAGGCCATCGACAACCCTTCGCCATCGCACTCTGTTCTGGGCTATTCTTGCCACTCCAGTCCAGTTGGTCCCCTGCTTATATAACTCTGCCTCAGTGTCCCGCCTCCAGCTGTTGCGAGGCCGGCCTCTCTTCCTTTTCCCCTGTGGGTTCCATGTCAGGGCTTGGCGTGTGGTGCTGGATGCTGGCTTCCTGAGGGTGTGTCCAATCCAGCCCCACTTCCTCCGCAGGATCTGCTTGGCCGCTGGTTCCTGCCCTGCTCGCTCCCACAGCTCTTCGTTCCGGATCTTCTCTGGCCATCGGATGTTGAAGATGCGCCTCAGACAGGTGTTGAGAAATGTCTGGATCTTCTGCTGCATCGTCTTCGTTGTCCTCCATGTTTCGCATCCGTAGAGCAGAACTGACTTCACGTTGGAGTTGAAGATGCGAAGTTTGGTTCTTATGCTGACAACTTTGGATGCCCAGATGTTCTTCAGCATGACCATTGCTGCTCTTGCCTTGCCGATTCTGGCTGTGACGTCTCGGTCTGTGCCTCCCTGTCCATCAACCACACTCCCCAGGTAGACAAAAGACTCCACCTCCCTGATGGGCTCTCCACCGACTGTGACTGGTGTGTTGGCAGTGGTGTTGATCTTCATCAGCTCGGTTTTCCTCCTGTTGATCTTGAGCCCTGTTCCGGCTGATGTGGCTTCCAGGCATGTAGTCTTGTCCTGCATCTGGCTGTGGCTGTGAGACAGGAGCGCCAGGTCGTCCGCAAAGTCGAGGTCATCCAGCTGCGTCCAGAGTGTCCACTGTATCCCGTTTTTCCTGCCTGTTGTGGTGGTCTTCATGATCCAGTCGATGACCAGGAGGAAGAGGAACGGGGACAACAGGCATCCCTGGCGGACTCCGGTCTTCACCTCGAAGCTTTCTGACAACTGGCCGGCATGGGCAATCCTGCAGCTCATGTCTTTGTAGGTGCACTGGATCAGGGAGATGATCTTCCCGGGAACTCCATAGTGCCTTAGCAGCTTCCACAGCGCCTCTCTGTCTACACTGTCGAAGGCCTTCTCATAGTCTATGAAGTTGATGTAGAGGGGGGAGTTCCACTCCAGTGACTGCTCAACGATGATGCGTAGGCTGGCGATCTGGTCAGCGCAGGACCTGTTCCTGCGAAAGCCCGCCTGCTGGTCTCGGAGCATAGGGTCGACTGCCTCCCTCATCCTCTCCAGTAGAATTCTGTTGAGAACCTTGCCTGGCACTGACAGGAGCATGATCCCTCGGTAGTTGCTGCAGTCCCTGAGGTCCCCTTTCTTTGGCAGCTTGATGACGATCCCTTCTTTCCACTGGGCTGGCACCTCTTCCTTCTCCCAGATCTTGCTGAATAGGCTGTGCAGCATGTTGACGGCTGTCTCTGTGTCTGCTTTGATGGCTTCTGCTGGTATCTCGTCCGGCCCTGCAGCTTTCCCATTTCTCAGTGTCATGATGGCTTTCCTGATCTCCGCCTTAGAGGGCTTGTCGCAGTTGATGGGTAGTTCTGTCTCAGCTGGCGGGATGTCTGGTGGTGTTTCAGGGATGGGTCGATTTAACAGCTCCCTGAAGTGTTCTGCCCATCGCTTCAGCTGTTCCTCAGTTGTTGTCAGTGGGTGCCCGTTCTTGTCCTTCACTGGTTTGTCTGTCTGCTGAAATTTGCCCGCGAGCTTCTTGGTCACCTGGTACAGGTCTTTTAAGTTCCCTTGTCCAGCTGCTTCCTCTGCTTGATTGGCCAGGTCGTCGATGTAGTCCCTCTTGTCCTTTCTGGTGCTCCTCTTCACTTCTCTGTCAGCTGCTGTGTATTCTTCCTGTGCCTTTGCCTTAGCTCTTCTTGTTCGGCTCGTGTTCAGTGCAGTTTTCTTCTTTTTCCCTAACTTCCAGCTTCTGGATGGTATCAGCAGAGATCCATTCCTTGTGTTGGGTCTTTCTCTTGCCAAGGACCTCTTCGCATGTGTCGTGCCAGAGTTTCTTGCTGTGTTCCCACTGTGTCTCGATATCCATTCCACTGTCTTCTATCAGGTCTTGCAGTGGCTGGAACCTGTTGGAAAGGCTGATCCGGAATGCTGCTTGTGTCTCTGTGTTCCTGAGTAGGCCAACGTTGTACCTGGTCCGTGTGTTGTTGGCGTTGGTGTGTCTCTTAAGCCGAAGTCTCAGTGTTGTTGCAAGAAGGTGGTGGTCTGATGATACATCGGCACCCCTCATCACGCGCACATCTCGCCACGATCTCCTGAACTTCCGGCTGATGCAGATGTGATCAATCTGGTTCTCCGTGACATGGTCCGGCGATCTCCATGTGGCCTTGTGGATGCGCTTGTGTGGGAAGATGCTGCCTCCTATCACTAGCTGGTTCAGGGCACAAAAGTCTGCAAAGCGCTCACCATTTTCGTTCATCTGTCCCAGTCCGTGTGTTCCCATGGTGTTCTCATAGCCTGTGTTGTCTGATCCAATCTTGGCGTTGAAGTCTCCCATAAGTATGGTCATGTCCTTGGCTCCTCCTCTATCTATCACTGTCTGCAGTTGTTGGTAGAAGTCATCTTTTTTCTCCTCTTCCGCATCATTGGTGGGAGCGTAGCACTGGATGATGTTTAGCTTGATGTCTTTCTTCTTGGTGATGAATTTGGCTGTGATGATGCGGGAGTTTACAGGTTCCCAGCCGATGAGTGCCCGCTGTGCCTCCGGTGCCAGCATCAGGGCCACGCCCTCAGTGTGGGGGCTCCATCCTCTGTGTGTCCCGAGTACAGCAATTGCTCTCCCGATGAAAATCTCAGCTGTCCTGTCTGTAGCCACCTTGTCTCACTCAGTCCCAGTACTCCTATCTTGTAGTTCTTCATCTCTCTTGCTACTTGTATGGTCCTTCCTACTTCATACATAGTCCTGATGTTCCATGTGGCTACTCTCGTCGTTGTCCTGGGTGTTAGAAGGGGGGTCGGCCTTGCAGCTTCCTTTCGGCTTTCACTGCAATGCGTCATAGGTCTCCGGGATGGAGACCCTTCCTTGCCCAGGTGAATGTTTTGGTTTGTTGCTGTCGATGCTTCTGTAACGTTATGTTTTTTACAGGTAGGGCTGTTAACCCTACGCAAACCCGTTTAGCCTCTGGAGAGGTGGTCCACATTCGTCTGACCTCTACCCTTCGACCTGTCCAGCTTGGGTGACCCTGCCAGGAGCATGTGCTCCTGCTGGCGTAGCTCTCTGGGTCATTGAGGTACACAAGCCACTACCCCACGACAAGGGTTGGACCATGTAGGGTGCCAACCCCTTACTAAAGATCTATGTTAGAAACTGCCCTTTCAAAGGACACCAAAATGTTCAGTCACGAACATGATGTGAACTTGTAAACGATCATGAATTAAATTTCAAAAGTCAAGCCATTTGATTGTGTTTGTGTGGTTTATATAGCATTTTCTCATCATTCACATTTCATCGATCCGAGACGAACTTGTAAAATAATTCATAATGCCTGCAGCAAATCATCTTCCATTTTCATTTTCAGCGACCATATTCATTTTCACTATCAGATACTAACACTATCTTCAGAATGATGTACACAGATGTCCTGTGTAGAGTTTGTAAATTGTTTGGTTCTGGTCTCAATGAGGTGGGACGGAGAAAGAAAAGAAGGGAAGCAAGCCTACAGTAACTCTTGCAAAATAGCCCTAGTTGTTCCCCTTGCAATCTAACCACAAACTTCCATCCACAGGCTGCAAATTACGTGGAACAGAGCGAGTATTTTTTATCTTGTTCTTTGCACTTTCTCTATGTGCAACGAGTATGAAATTGAACTGTTTTCATGGAATACTGCTGCATTCTATTACAGTAATAACCTTAATTTTTCAACTGTTCTGATGGGGAGCTGAATGGTAGAGAGTTGGGCTCTCAATGCTCGGGTTGTGAGTTCGAATCCCGCCGGCTGGGGCCAAATATTTGTGCTGGCCTTTTTTCTCGTCGCCCCGTCTTTGATATCACCCTCATGTGGTGGGAAAAGGACGTTAAACTCCCAAACACCCACCCCACCCCACTCAACCATTCTGATGTTTGGACCTGTATTGCCAGACCTTCAAATTCAAGATATTTTAGTGTAAAAAGCTGTCGAAAAGGTAAGGTCATTACGGTACAAGCAGACATCGCACTGAGTTGGATGATGCCGCCCCCCCCCCCCCCCCCCCGCCCCCGCTTCCCGGTAATGCTGCTTACAAAGAAACTGAAAATCTCTTCACACATAATAATATATATATATATATCAATATATGATTAATATATGATGTGTTTAGTGCATCTTTTTATGGTGAGCGAGGTAACTGAGGCGTGAAAACAAGGCACCACACTGGTCACACTTGAGCAGTTTTTGGCCCCCGTGTCTGTGGAGATGCACTTTCAGCTGGGTCCTCTTTGCGAACGCATGTCCGCACACGTCACACTTGAACGGTCTCTCACCGGTATGTGTTCTCATGTGCAGTGAGAGCTGGCAGGCGTGCTGGTACGCGATACCGCACTCAGGACACTGGTGGTGGGTTTTGAGATGCTCGGTCAACTTGTCTTTCGAGTCCTGGGCCTTTTTGCAGACGTTGCAACGGAACACCCCTCCTTGCGTGGCTAATCGCCGCTGTAACTCTTCCACCTGCTTAAAACAGGTCAGCCCTCCGTAAGAGTCCGCTTCGTCAGGGGTTTGGAGTTGTTTAGTGGGGTCCGCAGTGTTTGAGGCGTGGGTTGTGGGAGGCAGGTCACTGTTGGTGGTTGTTCCGTCCTTTAGTGGGTGGAGAATGGGTTTGTGTGATTGCACATGCTGTTTGAGGCTCGCCCTGGTCTTGAGAAACTCTTCACAGTAGTCACACTCAAACCTGAAAAAAAAAACAGGCAGGGGTAGAAAAGTCAGGGCAAAGGTTCTTCCATGCGACGATGACTGAATACAACAAAGATAGCTCAGTTTGACTAATAGTATCATAGACCGGCCCCTGTAGTGTAGTGCTTAGCACTTCGGACCATGGACCGGGAGGCCCAGGTTCGAGGCCCATTCAAGGCAAGCGGGATTTTTCCTACCTAGGCCGACTCTTACCCAGAACGGGTGTGCTATGGGCCCAATGGGGAGGCTGTTGCCACACAGCCGAGATTCACCACTTCACGGGTGCGACTTTGAGGGTGCTTCCCTTGGTATGACATGTCTTATGATGTGGATGATTACACGGCCGGCACCGCAATGCCGTAGTTCCCGGGCCTGGGTGATGCCGGGATATTTATGACAGGAAGCATGGAATGCGGCCCTGTCCCGCAGTCCCAAACACCACAGACCTCCATAGCATCATCTTACCATCATCCTCATCTCCATCATCATGCATAATAAAAATTGCCCCAGCTTCCGAGCCCTCCGTGGATTCCACCCATGACCTGGGAGGAACACCACTGGAACTGGCAAAAGAGTTGGGGCACCACAAAAAACCCCCTAAAAAAACCCATGAGCTCTAGATGTGTTAATGCACACTTTACAGAAAACTAGAGTCGTAAAAGCCTGTGAACCCCGCTCATGACCTTGATGAAAGTCACTTTAAAAAAAAAAAAAAAAAACCCAAAACACACAAACACACATTTTAGAGTTTTCACATCATGGTCAAAATTGGTGGCTATACTCAGCGGACGCCAAACACAATCTGGTGAGAAAAAAATTTCAGAAAATCAGAGTTTTACCTCCTTTCATATATATATATAACCAAAGAAGGAGACCAGAAAGCACTTACTACACATATCACATCATCAGCACAGGCAAAGTCGGGTACAATAGCTTGTAAAATATAACTAAATTTTTTTTTAAAAGACAAAAGAAAAAAAAAAAATCCAACCCCCCCAAAGAGCCCCCCCAACCCTGAGCATCTTAAAAAAAAAAAAAAAAAACCCTGAGCATCTCTAAACTTACTATCACATCATCAGCTCGGGCAAAATTGCATAATTCAGCTAGTACATGTACAAAGCAAAAATTGAAAGAAAAAAAAAAGGGAAGAAGAAGAAGAAAAAAAAAAAAAAAAAACCCCCCCCCCCCCCCCCCCCCCCGAGCATCTCTAAAACTTAATATCACATCATTAGCTCAGGGAAAATCGCGTAAATCAGCTAGTAATGAACCAAAAATAGAAGGAAAAAAAAAGGAAGAAAAAAGAAAAAAAAAACCCACCCCTCCCCCTCCTAGAAAAAGAAAAAAATACCCCCTGAGAATCTAAAAAAAAAAAATCACCCCTGAGCATCTCCAAAATTAATATCACATTGTCAGCTTGGGCAAAGTCGCATACATCAGCTAGTAAAGAACCAAATATTGAAAAAAAAAAAAAAAAAGGAAGAAGAAGAAAAAGAAAAAAAGATCCCCCCCCCCCCCCCCCTTCACCCGAATCGTGGTGACTTACCTTCTACCGTGGTAATGTTGTAGATGAAACCGGAGACTGTTGGCAGTACTGAACGTGCTGTGACACTTGGGACACGGTCGATCAGTTCCGTTATGTGTCTGCTGATGCGTGACTAGATCCTTCTTGGACGACAGCTGTGTTTCACACATGCCACAGGGGAAGACCACAGCACTGTGTAGTTTGGAATGTGCCGCTAGTTCGTTCTGGAATAATGACAGTTGACAGTTGACACTAACGATAATAATGGTAATAGTAATAATTAGTGTTATATATAGTGTGGAATCCCCACCGCCGTGGGCTCTGAGCACTTGACAATAAAATAGTTAAACATGTACATAAAGAAAAAGAGACTTCACAGCATTACCACAACACACACACACACACACACACACACACACACACTAATGACATGGATCCATAAATCATAACATTAAATTGGTATACATATTACTACTACTACTACTACTAATAGAGTGTATCATATATATGTATAAGTGCATTACCAAATTTTAAAGCATCAAAATGAACTCAATACGCACGCTTATGTGAACTACACACATTCTCCTCCACATCCACTATGAACACATTAAAATGGTCAGCAGACAGCTGTCAGTTCAGCTATTGTTTTCGCGGGCGTCTTTAGCCTGGCCACCTGTGTTTCGCTTCACACACGTGTATCTCATCTTATTACATTTTCAAATTACAGTGTATATTGTGGGAAGAACATTTTTAAAACCTCACCTCACGTACAAACGAAGTCGGGCAGCGATCGCAATGGAAGGTCGGATGTCGCTTGTGACCTTGCCTGTGAGATCGCAGCTTGGGTCGCGTAAGGAAACCCTTGCCGCAAGCACTGCAGGAATATTTCGGTTTCTTCAGTCCACTGTCAGGGTTAATACTGGACGACTGAATTTTCTCGTTCACCTGCAGTGTGTTGTTATCGCCATCAGCATCTTCACAAATTGCGTCTGTTGGTAATCCAGCGCTTTCTTCCATCGTTCCTATTGTCTCCCCTTCCTCGTTTGTCTCTAACTCATGACGGCAGCGATAAGCTGTTGCAGCTTCTTTGATGCTTGTCTCTGCGGACGTCGCCTTGGAACAGGGTCGCTCGTTTGTTTCGTTGGTGCAGAAATTTTAGTTTCAGTCTCATCTTCCCAGTCCGAGGATGCTCGCTTTCGTTTTTTCTTGCCTTTAGTCTGTTTGAGGGCCTCCTCAGCCTGAATGGCGTTGATTTCTTCCACCACGTGATGTTGTTCGGTCATAAAAGCTAAGGGGTCCGCTACTGGGCTGATGTTTACTGCACACGCCCCATTTTTCTCTCCGCTTAATTCATCTGCTGCTCTCGTTTCTGTTTTGTCAGTGCTGGCCGCGAAGTCTACACTAATCCTAACGCAGACACCATTCTGTGGTTGGTCACAAACCTTGGTATTTACAGTTCTCTTCTCACTGATACTGTCACCGTCCTTGTGCAGATTCGCATCGTGCTTCAGTGAATCCTTTCTGGAATGCATCTTATGATGGCTTCGCAAGACACTCGGGGTTGAGAACACCTTGGGGCACAAATCACATTTGTGAGTCTTCTCCGACAGATCCAGGTGATCTTCTGCATGGAGAGCGAGCTTCGCCTTCGACAAAAACTGTTCACCGCACTTCGAGCACTCGTGGGATTTCCTTCTTGTGTGGATCACCGTGTGGCGCTTGGCGTCGGCCTTGCGTGCGAACTTCGCCCCGCAGTGTCTGCACTTGAATGGCCGGCTTCCCGTGTGGTGCATGATGTGCTGACGGCACGCAGCGGCAAATTTGAACGACCTGGGACATTCGCTGCACTTGTAGCTGGAGGTCCCTGAGGCAGGATCTGTGTGGACCAGGACACAGGGTGTGTTTGGCGTACCCTGAAACACAACAAGTAGATCACCATGAACGCATTAACCAGGGCCTAATGCGTGATCCAAATGGAGGAGACGTGTGTGGTATTTATTGACGGAGTGGCAAAGGTACCGGTGAGCAACTGCAAAAGAGACGAGTTACGGTATGGGTGTCCACGGGCCTCCCCCCCCCCCCCTCCCCCCAATTTTCTTCTCCCAATAGACTAAAATCTGTACAGTTGGTGCGTTTTGGCATGAGTTTAAGTGCTTCAGAGGTGTACACTTTTTTTTTAGGAGAATTTTTAGAATTAGACTACAGTATGTGCAGTTTGGTGCGTTTTGGCATGAGCTGAAGGGCTTCAGAGGAGGAAACCTTTTTAAGGAGAATTTTTTAGAATCAGACTACAGTATGTGCAGTTTGGTGCGTTTTGGCATGAGCTGAAGGGCTTCAGAGGAGGAAACCTTTTTAAGGAGAATTTTTTAGAATCAGACTAAAATATGTGCAATTTGGTGCGGTTTGGCATGAATTTAAGCGTTTCAGTGAAGGAAACATATTTCCTACGGGAAGGAAACTTTTTTTAGCCAAAGGTGGATATCCGCCAAAATGTGGAAGATTTTAAGCCCTGAAAGTGCAATCCTAAGAACAGACAACCCCTACAAGATGTTATATGTGATCTCTGCTTACCTCCTCTTTAGCTTTTTCTGCAGTAATGACTGGCATTTTAAGAGCAGTGGGTTCCTTTGCGTCCAGCTCGATACCTGGACCTTCACAACCTTCCTCTCCGCTGTGCGACCGCAGATGGGTAGTCAGACTGTGAGAGGTGTTAAATCCCGCACCGCAGACCTCGCACGTGAACGGCAAGTTGTCCCCCTTGTGGCTCCGCTTGTGTCGTCGGAGACCTGAGCTGTCAGTAAAGCCTCCCCCACACACATCACATCTGTCACAGATCAAAAATGGTATAATTATTTGTGATTCTGAGAGAATGCAGACGAGCATACTGAGAAGTTAACTATTAAGAGACCAAACCCGAACACCTCCTGCCAGCTGTATGATTAGACTGGTTAAAAGGAAAGAGCCACTGCACACCAGTAGGAGCCACGTCAAGCCACTATTAGGCAAGGCGAGGCATTCCCCGCTAGGTCCGAGGCCACTACAGATTGCATGATAGTGGCTTAAATAGTGGCTATTGATCGGAAGATTTCAAGTGAAACTGCAATTTTTGCATGGCCTCTTAGTTTTAAAAGTGAATGAAATATTTTGAATTGGACCACAGGCAGCTGGGTGGTAACAACTAAAAAAACATTCAGGTTAATAATAATACATAATAAGATTATTTGTAATCATGTATGTGAAATTCCTACATATGTCAAAAAAGAATCAAACCTGCGTTTTAACATTTACAAGAAATATATTCAGTCACGTGAAAAAGATACAAATCACATTTTTTTTTAAAAAATATATTCCCTTTCCACAGCTGACTTCACACCAGAAACAGTATGCTAGTCAACTAAACCAATCCGACTACAGCTGATAACGATTACCTCCCATGCGATGTCACTGTTTTGATGCATGTGTACAAGAACACACAGACACACACATCCACAACCATCACAAATCACATGACAGCTGGCAGAAAGTACCCCCAATGCAGTGTCAATGTTTTGTTGCAAGTGTGCATGTACAACACACACACACACACACACACACACACACACACACACACACACACACACACAGAGTGACACACACACAGAGTGACACACACACACACACACAGTGACACACACACACACACACACTGACACACACAGTGACACACACACACACACACACACACAGTGACACACACACACACACACACACACACACACACACACAGTGACACACACACAGTGACACACACACACACACACACACACAGTGACACACACACACACATACACGGTCACACACACACACACACACACACACACAAAACAGCGAAACACTGCTGCTACTACTACTACTACTACTACAGTAGAGCCTCAATTGGGCGACCACCCCTGGGACCGAGCAGAAAGAGTCGTTAACGACAGTTGGTCGCCCAAATCATAGACACTCGCTCAAATTTAGGTAAAGCCGCACAATCTTGATTACGAAAAGACTCCACAGAAACACCAAACTCTGCTACTGAGTCACATTAAAATTTACCATTATCTCTATGGTTGATACGCGCCGGGGTGGGGTCCGGACACCACCGTGAGTGTCTATGATTTGGGCGACCAACTGTCGTTAATGACCGTTTCTGCTCGGTCCCAAAGGTGGTCGCGCAAATGAGGCTCTACTGTACTACTACTACTACTACTACTACTACTACTGCTGCTACCACTACTACAACTACCATCAATAACATACTCACTTATACAGCTTGATTCCCGCATGGCGACGTAGATGTTCTATGAGTCTGTACTTTGTCGAAAACGTAGCATCACAATTACTGCACGGAAATGGTTTCTCTCCGGTATGCACCCGCCTGTGACGATTCAAGTTGCCAACACGCGGAAACTCCACTCCACACACATCACACGGGAACGACGTCTGCCTGAAGTGCGTCCGTCGGTGAACGGTGAGGTACCAGTTTCGTGAAAATCTCACGCCGCAGATGTCGCACGGCCACAACTTCTCTTTCTGCGGTTTCTGGTCATTTCCGGAGGCATTTTGCGACAAGCCATTCTCTGCTAGCAGCGCAGGTTCTAAGTTGTTAGCAGCTTGAATGCAAATTTGTCCGTCAGCATCAGGCTGGAGTAGAATGTGTTGTTTGTTGGAGTGGAAGGTGGTAAGGTTTGCAGTTTCCTCACTATCTCTCACAATCTGCAAAAACCCAGAATCAGGGCTTAATTTTTTTGTTTTTGTTTGTTTGTTTGCTGCCACAACTCTTTGCTGGCTCCAGTGGTATTCCTCCCTGGTAATGGGTGGAATCCACGGAGGGCTCGGAAGCTGGGGCAATTTTTATTATGCATGATGATGGAGATGAGGATGATGGTAAGATGATGCTATGGAGGTCCGTGTGGTTTGCGACTGCGGGACAGGGACACATTCTGCGCTTCTTATCATAAATATCCCGCCATTAACCAGGCCCGGGAACTACGACACCTGCCGTGCCGGCCATGTAATCATCCACATCATAAGACGTATCATACGAAGGTAAGCACCCCCCAAAGTCGCACCCATGAAGTGGGTGAATCTCGGCTGTGTGGCAACAGCCTCCCCACTGGGCCCATAGCACACCCGCTCTGGGTAGGAGCCGAACTAGGTAGGAAAAATCACGCTTGCCTCGGCTGGGTCCTCGAACCCGGGTCTCCCAGTCCATGGTCCGAACCACTACACTACGGAGGCCAGTCAGGGCTTAAAATTGTCCATGACCCAAAAGAAGGGAAAGTGTGCAGCATTCACTGGCCCCCACAGGTTCCGTAGTTCCCGGGCCTGGTTAATGCCGGGATATTTATGACAGGAAGCGAGGAATGCGGCCCTGTCCCGCAGCACCTAACCACACGGACCTACATAGCATCATCTTACCATCATCCTCATCTCCATCATCATGCATAATAGAAAGTGTGCAGCATTTAGTGTGCAGCAAAATGGCACAGCCATGAGTGCACGTCTGCTGTAATGTCAGATAAACAGAGGAAAGCATCCACAGATTTTAAACCAAAAAAAAAAAAAATTAATTTCAAAACCTGTACTGTGCAAGTTTGAGTCCTGGCTGGGGCCAAATATCTGTGCTGGCCTTTTTCTCGTTGACCCGTCTTTGACATCACCCTTGGTGGAAAAGGACGTCTAATTCCCAAAAACCCACCCTTGCCTCTGGCAGTGGAAAGAGTTAAAGTCTACACTAAGCAACAGCAGCAACAATGCCAGTCCCCTTTCGCGGTGGAAAAGGACGTTAAACTCCCAAACACCCACACCCACAATTCCACTCACCTTGTTTGGTGGGTATGGGTCTTCCAGAAGCACAGTGAAGGGCGCGTTGTCACTCACGTGGATGTTAATCACCTGGTCCGATGTCGCTGACTGATCTTGCTGCTGCAACTAAAAAAAAAACAAAGACATTCAGTAAAAGGAAAAGGAAAAAAAAGCATCCTGGACTGATGTTATATTATTTACACTGAAAATAGCAGGGGTTTAAATGCTGCATGATTCACAAAGAGGAAGGTGGGTAGCATTATGTGACAAAGTGGCAAAGTCATGAGGGTGGGTGGGTGTTTGGGGGGGGTTAACGTCCTTTTCCACCACATAAGGGTGACAATAAAGACGGGGCAGTGAGAAAAAGGCCAGCACAAATTATATTTGGCCCCAGCCGGGAATAGAACTCACGACCCGAGCATTGGAAGTCCAACGCTCTACCATTCGGCCACCCAGCTCCCTGAAAAGTCATGAGCGTGAGTCTGCATTATGCTAGGAGTATCGATCAAGGACATACTCCAATGGAATCGATTTTAGAAATAACAATAAAATCCGGGCAGTTTGGTGCATTTTGGCATGATTTTTAAGTGCTTTAGAGGGGGAAACCACTTTTTTTTAAAGGAAAATTTTTGGATTAAACTTAAATTTGTGCCATATGGTGCATTTTGGCTAAGTTTAAGTATTTCAGAAGAGAAAACACACTTTAAGGGGGAGGAAAAGTTTCAGCCAATGGTGGAAATCCGCCAAAAGGTAGACAATTTTAAACCCTGGGTTTGAGTTAATTTGCGGCATATTATTTTTCATCTCAAGTATGTAGCACAGTTAATTTGAGTCGATGGCCAAAATTCAAGTCTTAATACAAAAACTTGAAAAATCTGATTGTGCGTGCTAAGTTAACTTGGTGACAGTTTCAGCTCTTGCATAATTCACACAGAGTTCTGAGGGACTTCAATTAAAGCCAAATAAGGGCCCTATAAGGACTATTAAGGACCAACATTAGATTTTGTACGGACAATCGCACAGTCAAACTGGTGGAAATTATTGTCTACTTCGAAGAGCGTTTCATTTTCTGTCTGAACAACTTCAAGAGTCTTTAACGGTATCAAACCAACCAGTCTGCAGAGGAGCCAATCCCCAAAGGTGTCTGTCAGCACTATTTAAAGTAAATATGTATGTCAAAATTCTTCAGCACTTTTCAGTATAATTATAGTTCAAAGGTTACTGCGGTATATTCAGAAGGGGACATTTTCACGTGGTAGTCACTAAACATCAGTTCGCGTCCATATTTTAAGCAATCAAATCCTAATGAGCGGAATATATAATGTCTAATCCGCAACGTTTGGCACCTCTGACCCGTGATTTTTCTTGATGTAAGGACTTGTGAGCACGGTTATGCCTAGATGTATAAGCACTTGTATTTTCAGCTGAAAGGCCTTACTTGAGGAATTTAATACGTCAAGACTTGCAAGCACCTGTAAGGACCCTGCCAACCCCGTTATAATTCAAATTATCAGTAGCAGGGCTCCCTAAAAGCTTCAGACCTAAAGGGTCCACTGACCCCCAGTTCAAAATTTTAGGGGGTCTTTGTACCTCCACTTTCAATTTTTAAAGGGTCAGAATCATTTCTCAAGTTCTTAGTGCATGGAATTATAAATTCAGTAAATACTGCTGAACAGGTAGGTGTGTGTGTGTGTGTGTGTGTGTGTGTGTGTGTGTGTGAGCAAAACTGAATTTTATCAACTTCAAATCATATAATTAAATGAAGTCGAAAGTTTGAAACTCTGACTTTTGGCTGCTCTGTGCCGACTCTGATGCGACGTCTGAATCGTAGCGGCAACGCCGAAGTGCACCCGTTGCCGGCCGGGCGAGGGCTCGAACCCCTCCACAACTTTTCCACTGACAAAAAAGTCCATAGTCTTTTGAACTTTCACTTTTTTTCGGTGGCATGATTCGTCACAGAGAAAGCAAATCCGATCGGTAACAAGAGCACAGACTCTAAAATCAGTCTTTCGCCCATAGCCAGTTTCGAGCGCAGAAGCGGAAAAAGATGGGGCACGTTCACTATGCGCGAGTGACTGTAGTAGCCGCCGATCTGCAGCAGTAGACATTCAAACGCCTGCAAGCGTTTAAACTAGTCCGGGTAACCCATGAGTGATCGGGGAAGTCACATCCTGGGTCAGGGATCCAAGCGAAGAAACTTTTTGGTGGCTACATTTTTTTCGTGGTGGCTATGGCACAGGAAAACGTCAGGCTAATATAAGAAAACTGACAGCGTACCTAAGCTGTACGATGATGTTTATAGCTGAACTTGATTGAAATGTTCACGGCTTCAACCGGCCGTCTGCGGAAGTTAGAATGGGATCCCTTATGGCGCACAGCGAAAACTGAAGGGAATGAACTCATTGTTATTTCAGAGTTATCTTCCATGTTTTAATTATCTCCCAATTGCCCTCACACCAACCCGCGCGCACTTTCCTGCGGACATTTTTCACGAAAGGATACTAACACGGATACTTCCTCAATCAGTCTCAATCCACGTTGTGATTTCTTTGTCGTGGTTGAAGGTAAGCAGTGTGTTTGAGTGTACTGTATTTGTACGTCCATTTTCCCCCTTATTTCAAAACAACATGATCTCTTTCAGTTTAGACAGATTGTCGTCTGAGTCCGACAAGGAAGCGTGTGAGCCGACAAGCAAAGTAACGTCGCGTCACTGATACCTTTGTCTTAGCAGCC
>JACVVK020000397.1:527500-532500 GCA_018292915.2 Batillaria attramentaria | reverse complement strand
AATCATGCACGGTAGCTTGTAAGGCCAAAGTGTATATTTTCATGGAGCGTTATTCAGCGTCACTTGTATCCTATCAGTATTTAAATATTGGTCCAGCCACCACAGAGATATTAATGTGTTAATTTTTTTTCTACGCTAGGATCCATGACTCTCGATTTCAGGAGAGAGGAGACCATGACTAGCGTTAAACAGAACCAAAAACAGAACCGAACTGAACGCGGATGTTTCAGTGCGCAGAATCCGGAAAAAAGATGGGGCACGTTCACTGCGCGCGAGTAGGTGTAGTAGCCGCCGATCTGCAGCAGTAGACAGTTAACGCCTGCGAGCGTTAAACAGAACCGAACTGAACGCGGCCAAGGCAAGGGAGAACACTCACTCGATCACAACAAGCCTATAGGCGTACGCACGGTAGCGCAGAGATAGTGCGTCAAGCTACGCACAGATCGCGTTCATAATGCTTCAACGTACCCCCAGAATTTTTTTTTAGTACGTAAATTTTCACTTCAGTGCGTAAATTACGCACAGACGCACAGTTTAGGGAGCCCTGCAGTAGTACTACAAACCTCTGAGGTAGCTGCCAGCAGTTGCTCAATCGGAATTGTAATCTTCTCCCCTGCGGACACGCGTGCTGATGGGAGTGACACGGTTATTGTCACTGGACCTGTAGGTGCGCTCAGTACCTGGCCAAATTCCGTCGGCGCTTTCTTGCCAGTTGCTTGACTCTGTATCGAAGCACTCAGCTCCTGCAAAATGTTTTTGCAATGCTGTACGTTACATTGTGAAAGCTTGTCAATGGGTGATTAAAGGGGACAATGCTACTCTAGTTTCACTCGCAGATCGTTCTTAACTGTTCTCATGGAATCTATAATCACACCACTTCGACAACCAGACAGTGACAGTGTCGGTTATGATGGCACTGAGCCAGCGGAAGTGTACTTGATGATACAACGACCACACTAAGCGATAAGAAAAAGAAGTGAAAGATTTTGAATGTTCCACCACTCACCCAAAGCATGAACAACACTGTATCGCATTAAGAGCTGTATTAATCCTCAAGACAGAGCGTGTTGGGTTCAGTTCACGGCGCTTTGACTTTGAGCCGATTCACGAAATTGGGTAAGGCATCTATACAATACTCATTATTATTATTATCACTACGGGCATACAGGTGCAGTCACGAGCAAAACTGTTCCAAAACAAGAAGACTTAGCAAAGACGGTAGAAGCCCATTTAAACGACTTTAACCTTTAGGTTGCTCTGTCTGGCGGAGGACACATTTTACCTGTGGCAATACGATTACAAACCAGACTGTGACTAATATATAAGAAGGCAGCAATTTCACTGAGAACATGCTAGAATGTCCGGAAAGCTATAGCCAAATGCACAAAATATGGCACAAGAGATTAGTAGCAATACATCAAAACTGCCCACAGCCATGCACATGTATATCTCTCTCTCAATCACACACATGTATACACACGCACGCACGCACACACGCACTCCATCCCTTCACTGCCACCACCACCATCAAGAAACACAATAATAATAATAATAATGAGTATTGTATCTCTAGAGGCGTTTTAAGCAGTTTCACGAATCGGCTCAAAGCGCCGCGAACTGAACCCAACACGCACGCTCACGTGAATCACACACATTCTCTCACACACTGGACATAAACAAATTACAATCACATGGTGTGAAGGGTCAGCTCAGCTATTTAAATTTCAGAATTTAGAATTGCATAATTTATTTTTTCAAATTTGGTGGGCTGAACATTTCCAAAGCAGAGGGGGCGGAAGCCGGAGTACCCGGAGAGAACCCCCGACGATCGGCCCGAATCAACGGTGCCACATGTACATACGAGAAGGAAAATTTCTTTGCCCCGAGTGGGACTCGAACCCCTGACCTCTCACACTGGTGACAAGTCTCTTAACCACTAGACCATCGACCGATCAAAACAAACCAAACCAACCATTTCTTCTATGTGGAGCAGGAAACAAGCCACGGCACTATCACAATCACAAATCTAATGCCTGCCATCATAATGCTATCCACACACATAAATCAATATTGTATACATACAGCCATACCTCAAACAGAGCAGTCAAGTCCATGGGTACAGAAGTTGTAGCCGACTCTTCAGGCCTGATATTGATAACCTCCTGAGCCGAATCTCTCGCCTCCGACATGACTTCTGCTGTAGAATTTTCCATGGTGACGATGACAGGATTTTCTGCTTGTGACATTCCGGTGTCAGTGCCGATAGGGGCCTGCTGGTATGACACTGCCATGGCACTGTCGGTGTCAGCTTGTGCCTGGTAGTGTTGTGGCAGTCCGGTGTCAGTGTCAATCTGTGCCTGTAGGTCTGACACTGCCGTAGCACTGTCAGTTTGTGCCTGTTGGTATGCCACTGTCGTAAGTCTGTCACTCTGTGCCTGTTGATGTGACACTGACATACTGCTGTCAGTGTCAAACTGTGCCTGCTCATGTGACACTGACATGTTGCTGTCAGTTTGCCCTTGTTGTAATGATGACATACAACTATTCACTTGAATCTGTGGTTGTGAGACTGCCACGAAACTGCCAAGCTGTTGTGACAGTGGCACACTGCCATTAGTGTCAGCAAGAATATGTTGCTGTGACACTGTCGCACTGCTGTCAATTTGCATCTGCTGCGCTGACAAGGCCATACTAGTGTCAACTTGTGACTGCAAACCGCTGTCATTTTCAGCTGGATTCACCAAGCTTGCCACACTCACATCAGCCAGTTTTCGTGTCTCTGCTATTGCCATAGGGATGTCAAATGACGTCAAAGGTGCCGCAGAAGATGTCACACTCACTTCAGACAATGCCGGCTGAACGAACATACAGCTGTGAGAAGAATCATGCGCTGCTCTTTTTGACTGCGTAACTATTATGTGTGGCCGAGTAGTAAATGATGTTGTCGCCTTACTTCGAGTTGCTCTCACACTCTGTCGCTGAAGGTCTGTTTTGGTTGTCCTGGTAACAATGTCACCATTGTGACTGCTCTGGTTTGCTGCTGACTTCAAAACTTTCTGAGTGAAGTCGAAAGGAGTGGAACCCTCAGATCTGCCATCAGCATGAAGAGTTGGCACAGGTTCATGAGTGCCATTTTCATCACGAACATGCCTCTCGTTCATTTTATCTGCCTGTTGTGAGGTTGATTCAAAAAGGGCTTTACATTGCTGGGCAGACCTCCTCATGCGGGGCGTCCCACCTGAACGACCTTGACTGTGCAGCCGGTCGTGACGCCGGAGGTTGCTGCTGCAGGTGAAGGTCACCCCGCAGAGGTTACACATGAAAGGGCGTTCCCCCGTGTGACATCGCGAGTGTTCTTTCAGCTGTCCCTGGCGTACAAACTTTTTCCCACACTCCTCACATGTATAAGGTTTCTCTCCCGTGTGAATTCTCATGTGGATCTCCAGCTCACTTTTCTTGCAGCACTTTTTGCCACAGACCTGAAAGTTTGAAATACGTCTAATGTTTATAATTACGTAAGCAGAATATCACACACAGGAAGTTAGAACTGTGTAATTTTTGTGGGCTGAACATTTCCCATTTTAACACCGGAGGGACAGGAAGCTTAACCCTTTCCCTGCCACACACGTTTTCAGTCACTCGCTGATTGTATTCCTTCACATGACATGCTATACAAAGGAAGCAGAAAGTGCCTCTATGTGGAGAGGTGGTGGCTCAGTGTGTGTGTATTTTTTTTGTTGTTGTTTTTTTTTAACCACTAGAACGACTGTATTTTGAACAAGTTTGACATCTAGGCTAGAGGCGCGAGTCATACAATTCTGCCACCATGGCAGCGAATGGGTTAAATATCTGGTAAGAACACCAGCCTCCCCTGCGCCCTATCCCCCCCCCCCCCAAAAAAAAAAAAAAAAAAAAATTGCCACATACTTCAGCTAAAATATTTCATGTACCAAAGTTGGACTCAAATCCTAACCACGCGCAGAGACACACATGACGATGTACCATCTTGAGCTGCTCAAGCTGAACTCATCTGATATAATTATGTAAGTGTGTAATACTGCTGCACACATGTGACTTCTAGTTATACAACCTGGCCACACTTTGTGTTTATCATAAATATCGGATGCGAAGGGGGTGCACTTGGTGGTGAGGGGGGTGGGGGGGGGGGGGGGGGGGGGGGGGGGTGGGAAGAGGGGTGGGGGTGAGTAGGGGCTGGGATGGGGTGGGGCGGATGAGGTGGTGTGGTGTGGTAGGAATAGAAACATAATGAGAGGAATATATATACAGAGAGAGAAAGAGACAGAGAGAGGGGGGGAGGGGACGGTAATGACTGCGAAGTGGTTACAAGTTAAGCAAATAAAAGCAACATAAAAGGGACAGAAACCACTTAACTTTCACAAGGACGACACTGGTCAACGTTTCGGCTTTCGCCTTCTTCAGGACACACACAAATGGCAAATGGGACATAACTTCAACAAACAAACGGTAACTGCTGACATACTGACGGGGGGGGGGGGGGGGGGGGGGGGGGGGGGGGAATAAAGTAAAATAAAAAGTAAAAATAAAATAAAATAAAATAAAATAAAACGGGGGGGGGGGGGGGGGGGGGGGGGGAGAAAAAAGGATATATACTTCAAACGGACATGCTTACCTCACAGTTGAAGTCAGGCCTGACGCGAGTGTGTGCCTGCATGTGGGAGATGCAGTTCCAAGACTGAGAAAACAATGCATTGCAGATGGAGCACTGGTACCGTTTCTTGTGACCGCTTCCAACGACAAGTCTGTTCGGTGTCAAGCCATAGGCACCTGCAGCGTCATTTTCTGTCTTCACGTCACCTTCCTTTTTCATTTCTCGGCAATCAGCGTACTCATGGTCCGTAAGGTTTTGGTCTTTCCTGAGGCTGCTTTCAGTTGTGTATGTGTTTCGTGCCAGCTCGTTATCCATAATGCCTGTAACATAAAGTGGATGGACACTGTAGTCCGTACAGACCATGCTGGGT
>JACVVK020000397.1:485000-522500 GCA_018292915.2 Batillaria attramentaria | reverse complement strand
GTCGTCGTCAGTCAGCTGCTCAGGTTCAGCTCAACAACAACAATAAAGCAAAGCAAGTAGTGCATGTTTAGTCGGGTAAGCGTTCAAAATGCACCATAAATGACAGAAACAGGATGATAAAGCCATTACACCACATGACTTGGCTGAATACCGACTGGTATTTGCTCTTTGACGCAGATTTGTTCCTGAGCTATAGCGAAGGGGTGGGTGGGGTGTTTGGGGGTTTAACGTCCTTTTCCACCACATAGGGTGATATCAAAGACGGGGCAACGATGAAAAAGCCAGCACAAATATTTGGCCCCAGCCGGGATCGAACTCACGACCCGAGCATTAGAAGTCCAACGCTTTACCATTCGACCACCCCGGCTCCCCTATAGCGAAGGGACGGGTCGTGTTATGGAGCAAATACGAGTCAGTATTCAACCAAGTCGTATGGTGTGACAGCTATGTGTCGTACACACAACATTTGGTTACGATCAATATCGCGGTGTATGTCCAACAGACGGTAGTGATATGCAGACTTCAGCTCAGCACAGAAATATTGTCAGTGTTTGGAAATAACGCCTAGTCACGGGCTTCCTACCTCCACCCCCTCCCCCCACCCCCCACCCCCGTACCCCTTCTTCCCTCCCCACCACACACCACCACCACCACCAGCCACCACCACCAACAACAACAACCCGATAGTCCCTCTCAGTCTCGTCTCACCGCACATCCTAGACACCCCCTTCTTCTCATCCATCACAGCCCCTCCCCCACCCACAATAACCCCCACCCACCCTAACCCCAACCCATGCTCACTAAGGGTTGCCCTGCCAGCTAGCTCAGTTCACTTCTGCAAAACTTTTTTCTCTCTCTCTCCAGACAATGAACTTCGGTATCCGACCGGGCCCCCCTCTCCCCTCCACTCCCGTTGTAATCGTTTGAACTGAATGTGGCAACAGCCTGCCACCCCCCCCCCCCCCCCCCCCACTCATCCCCATACACTCACCACCGCCTACTCAACTTTTGCAGCAGCAAGTCCTGCAGCAAGTCCTGCAAGTTCTTTTGAAACCCCAGCCATGACGTGAAGCGTTCTGATTGGTCACCTCAGATCAGCTCACTTAGCGGTAGCAGGTCTGCGGGGCTCCCAGAGTTGTGCTGGAAAGTCAGTTTCTGGTTGGCAGGCAAAGGTGTGATATCAACTCTTATCTAACTCCGTGAAAGGTGCGCGGACGGTAAGGCTACAGTTCATAGCAGACCGCTAAAAGTTAATAGTTGACATACACCGGTTGATAAACTGGAGAAAAACTGGAGTGGAAACGGAACAAAACCAAAATAGATGGTGTTTGTATGGTCGGTTGCATTCTATTGATTTCTGCTTATTGCTAAGATCGGACGATTTTCACAGTTTCAGTCATTCTGCACTTTCAAAATGCGACCCTGAAATAATTTCTTTGATTCCTAACTCCTTCGCACTGACGAAAAAAGTCACAGCCGTTGGTGCTTCTGAAATGGACAGTAGTCCGCTGATTTCTACTAGCTGTCTCGCTCAGACGATTATCGTAGTTTTTAGTCTTTTGCATTTTCAAAATGAGACCCCAAAATTGAATTGCTGGCCTCTTCGCGCAGACGACAAAATAACCATCGGTGATTTTGAAATCGATTGTAACATCTTCTGGTTTTTTTTCACTAGGACAATCTCCGCAGCTTTTCGTCATTTATCTCTCACGAAATGAGAACCTGAAATAATTATCGTCTCGCAGACGACAAATGAAAAGATCCCCGTTGGTGATTCTGAAATCAACAGCATTCTCTTAGCATCTACTGCTTATTTGACTCGGAAGATCTTTGCAGGTTTTTGTCATTTTGTACTCACGAAATGAGAATCTGAAATAATTATCTTCTCGCAGACGACAAAAGATACCCGTTGGTGATTCTGAAATCAACAGTATTCTGTACTGCTTGTTTGACTCGGACGATCTTCGCAGTTTTCTGCACTCGCGAAATGGGACCCTGAAATGACTTGCTGATACCTAAGCGCAGACGACAAAAGACAATTGTTGGATGCCTCTGAAACTGACAGATTTCTGTGAGTATCTACGGGTTGTTGCACTCGGACAGTTTTCGTCATTTTGCACTCTCAAAATGGGAACCTGAAATATCTTCGCGCAGAAGACGAAAGACACAGTACCCGTTGGTGCCCACGGTTGACTTTGATCTGTTAAAATCTACTGGTTGTTTCATTCGGAAGATTGCATTTGTCAGTCATTTTGCACTCTCAAAATGGCAGCCTGAGAGAACTAACTTGCTGACGTACTGACTTCTGCTCTCGCTGACACCACACCACAGACTAATGGCGTCTTGGGTCAGCGACAGCTGTGTGAACCAGCCATGCGGGTCTGCTTGGAGCAAAGAGCAGAGAATGAGTGGACCAGAACGCAGTTCCCGAGTGTGTAAAGTGATCGTCAGGATGAAGAAGGGAGTTTTGGCGGCGTTCATACTGCTGACTTTACTGTCAGGTGAGTACAGCGCGACACAGAACTTCTGACCGAGTTGAAAACATCTTTAGCCCCCCCCCCTACCCCCCCCCCAAAAAAAAAAAAAAAAAGTTGTTTCTGGTAACATGGCAAAAAAATAGGGTAGGAAGGTAGGTTTTTTTATTTTATTTTTTAACACACTCCCCCCCCCCCCCACACACACACACACATCCAAGAACAAAGAAACAGGGTATTAATAAGAAATGATGCTCTGTGAAACTGTATTTAATATTATAACACACTATCTTACCATATTTCGTTCTAATCTTGGGTCCGCGATGGCGCACGACTTCCCTGACGACAGGCGCATGAAAACTGGTCGTGGTTGTATTTTTTTCTTTTTTTTTTTTTCCAGCAGCCAAAAAAAAGTTTAGGGTCGGGGGGGGGGGGGGGTGGGGGGGGGGGGCAAAAATAGGGTCGGTCGGGTTACCAGAAACAACAATTTTTTATTTTTTTTTGGTGGGGGGGGGGGGGGGGGGGCTTATCTGCACGCCTGTCTGTCTCCAAGCTGACCTTTTTCTCATTGCTCCGTCTTTGGTCTGAGTGTGTTGGGATTGTACGTTAGAACCATAAACAGACCTGTCTGTCTATCTGTCTGTCTGTCCGTCCCGATTGGTGCCAAATATCTGTGCTGGCCTTTTTCTCGCTGCTCTGTCTTTGATATTACCCACACGTGGTGTAATTGGACGTTAAACACTCAAACGCCCACCCTGGTCGTCTGTCTATTTGCCTGGCTATCGGTCTGTTTGTCTGCCTGTCTGTCTGTCCGTCTGTCCGGAGAGAGAGAGGGGGGGGGAGGAGGGGGGGGGGGGTAAGTGGGTGGGTGTTTGACGTCCTTTTCCACCACATAGGGTGATATCGAAGTCGGGGCAACGATAAATAAGCCAGCACAAATATTTGGCCCCAGCCGGGATTCGAACTCATGGCCCGAGCATTGGAAGTCCAACGCGAGAGAGAGAGAGAGAGAGAGAGAGAGAGAGAGAGAGAGAGAGAGAGAGAGAGAGAGAGAACGCATGATGCAACCCTACGATTTAAAATTTAATCGCCACCCTTAAAACAAAAGGATGGTCCTGCATTTTTCACCAGTACCTTCCGTGTGAACGCAAAGAAATGACCCATCAAAACGGGGGTGGGTGTGTCTGGTACTACTCCGCTTCCAAACTTTTCGACGATGAGCGCTCTCACGTGAAGAGCTATGAAATATGAGCATGCAGACTTCAGTGCAATGTCGTGATTGAAGTCTCAATGCGTTTGTCAGGCATAATTATGACAAGGTCGTGGAAAACTTGTCATCAATTGTGCTTAATCCGTACACCAGAATCAGTCACCTGGGACACAATAACACCAAAGATCTATGAAACATCTGATTCCAAGGTCTTTGATAACACCCTTTAATGGCCGGAGCGGATCTTAGGCTACGCGACGGTATTAGCTTCGGCTAAATATAGTAGAAAATCTTTGCCCCTTTTAAATTTTGTGTGCATAGTAAAATATGGCAATCTGGTGCTTTTTTTTTTTGGCTTTGTAAACAAGTATCATGCCAGGTAATAGTAAAATTAGGGAAAATGAGGCTGGCTTGTGGACTATTTGTATTCCTGCGCGGCTGGCACAGGAGCCAGCAGACGACCGTGGAATGAGGGGGTATGTGGTCGCTGCCAACATTGCCAAAAAACGGAATATTGGAATTTGTTTAAATTTCCTCTACGCATGAGTCTATGGCCGCCTGATTTTTGCGAATTTTTTTGTGAATTTTAAAGCATTTTTATGGTGTCATCTGCAGCGTTATGTGTAAGAGGAATATATAGCGTTTTCCTCCAGATTTGCATCTGTGTCGCGTAGCCTTTCCCCTGGTCGCTACCCACTCTCAGAATGAAACCAGACACCCCCCAACAGGTTCTTCCTGCACGGTAGTGCGTTTGTCTACTTCGCAAGTCTGGGAAAAGACGTTTTATTTTGTTTTGTTTTTTTCGTGTATGTCAGGGTGTTGTGTGAATGTTACAGCATGTGCTGCATGTTTAAGAGAGGAAGCTCCGGCCTTTAAAGGGATTTATATTGGAGAGGAGCAACAAGATAAATAGGATTGTGGTGACTCTGATTAGTTATATATATATATATATAAATAGAGTTTTCACAATGAGGTGCCCCCGATTACGGAAAATACACCACACGAGTTTGTTGATTTCGACCGTAAAACTGCGAGTTTTAACGAGCAGTTTTACGGTCGAAATCAACAAACGAGTGTGGTGTATTTTACGTAATCGGGGGCACCGAATTGGGAAAATTATTTATACCACGTCCCTACCTGCATTTCAAGTCTTTGATTTGAAAGCTGACATCGGCAATCCAAATGCTTCACGCGACATCACTGACTGAGATGCTTTACCTCGCTTTGTCCATAGGCTTTGAGAAGTCAGCTTTTCCGTTTCGAAGCCTCCGTCTTAGTAGAGAACTGGAACTAGGCTTACGCTTGTCACAAACACGACCGCTTGTTGATAACACGCAGCAAAAGATCAACAATTCCACGTCAAGCGACTGGCAAAGCTCCTTCGTCCCCATTTCCGTACGAAGTCGAACTACGTCTGTCGTGACGTAAATTATTCTTTAGTCCCTTTTCGCGTCATATTGTGACGCAAATCCTTTCACCAGAACACACTGCTGGAACACTGCTAGGGGTAATACCTGTTCACTCTTTAAGGCGATGTCACACTGAAAACAAGTTTCCCTGCTACGGTCAAGACATTCCTACCTTACTAGACACCCTTTTCTTGTATGTAGAACTTCAATGCGTATGAAATACCTCTGGATGGGGTTTCTGAGTAAAGTCGATGTCTCTTTTCCTTAAACATGCATGTTGACTGAGCGGATACGGGAAGGTGTCACTTGACACTCCGCACGGCGGCTTTCATTGGTTGAAACACAAAACATGTTTTCGGATTTTAGGGCAGGCTCTAAAACTGAAAACACGATCGAAACAGTGTTTTGAAAACATTGTTGTAAAGTATGTCACACGACAAAACACACTGTTTCGCAGCGAAACATCTGAAAACAATGTTTTCAAGTGTTTTTGCCCTCTCGTGTGACATGGCCTTTAGGTACAGCCATAAAATACACGCGTGGTTGTCATGGGTACAATGTTTATACCACATGTGGTGAATTATGGATATTATACCATGACTTGTAATAGTGGTAGAGTGGTATAAATATATATATATATATATATAGACCTTCTAAATTATTTAGTCTTTTTCCGCTGAAACCTCTTGCAGAGCTTTAGGGTAGCGACGTCTGCTAGTACTGGAGACGCACCAGAATATTCTGGGGCAGCCTTTTAGTGCTGGTTGGACGCTGCAGCCCTCGAGGGTATCGCCGCATGCTCACCTGATGAGGGTCCCATTGACCCGAAACCATGGTCGTGAGCGGCTAAAATCACCAATTCATATGGCCTTGGTCGTACCGACCATTTTCCTCCCGGTGGGAGGGGAATGGGGGCACTATGAATGGTGAGATACCCTTAGATCTGTTAGACGTTTCAGCGGTAGGATGGTAGGTCCCCCCCCCCCCCACCTCCCATTGTGGCTTGTAGCCAATATAGGGCAAGGCGGACTTGTCCAATGGCATACAAAGCACACACCTCCTAGATCTAGGGAGCGCTCTCAGCTTTACTTACTTCCCCTACTTTCAAATTGACCTGATTGAGCGCATGTTTTCGGCTTTAGTAACGCCTTTGTTCCTTTTCTATATTAAATGTAATTACATGACATTACACATAGGCAGTTGCTCCTTCTAAATTATTTAGTCTTTTTCCGCTGAAACCTCTTGCAGAGCTTTAGGGTAGCGACGTCTGCTAGTACTGGAGACGCACCAGATTATTCTGGGGCAGCCTTTTAGTGCTGGTTGGACGCTGCAGCCCTCGAGGGTATCGCCGCATGCTCACCTGATGAGGGTCTCATTGACCCGAAACCATGGTCGTGAGCGGCTAAAATCACCAATTCATATGGCCTTGGTCGTACCGACCATTTTCCTCCCGGTGGGAGGGGAATGGGGGCACTATGAATGGTGAGATACCCTTAGATCTGTTAGACGTTTCAGCGGTAGGATGGTAGGTCCCCCCCCCCCCACCTCCCATTGTGGCTTGTAGCCAATATAGGGCAAGGCGGACTTGTCCAATGGCATACAAAGCACACACCTCCTAGATCTAGGGAGCGCTCTCAGCTTTACTTACTTCCCCTACTTTCAAATTGACCTGATTGAGCGCATGTTTTCGGCTTTAGTAACGCCTTTGTTCCTTTTCTATATTAAATGTAATTACATGACATTACACATAGGCAGTTGCTCCTTCTAAATTATTTAGTCTTTTTCCGCTGAAACCTCTTGCAGAGCTTTAGGGTAGCGACGTCTGCTAGTACTGGAGACGCACCAGATTATTCTGGGGCAGCCTTTTAGTGCTGGTTGGACGCTGCAGCCCTCGAGGGTATCGCCGCATGCTCACCTGATGAGGGTCCCATTGACCCGAAACCATGGTCGTGAGCGGCTAAAATCACCAATTCATATGGCCTTGGTCGTACCGACCATTTTCCTCCCGGTGGGAGGGGAATGGGGGCACTATGAATGGTGAGATACCCTTAGATCTGTTAGACGTTTCAGCGGTAGGATGGTAGGTCCCCCCCCCCACCTCCCATTGTGGCTTGTAGCCAATATAGGGCAAGGCGGACTTGTCCAATGGCATACAAAGCACACACCTCCTAGATCTAGGGAGCGCTCTCAGCTTTACTTACTTCCCCTACTTTCAAATTGACCTGATTGAGCGCATGTTTTCGGCTTTAGTAACGCCTTTGTTCCTTTTCTATATTAAATGTAATTACATGACATTACACATAGGCAGTTGCTCCTTCTAAATTATTTAGTCTTTTTCCGCTGAAACCTCTTGCAGAGCTTTAGGGTAGCGACGTCTGCTAGTACTGGAGACGCACCAGATTATTCTGGGGCAGCCTTTTAGTGCTGGTTGGACGCTGCAGCCCTCGAGGGTATCGCCGCATGCTCACCTGATGAGGGTCCCATTGACCCGAAACCATGGTCGTGAGCGGCTAAAATCACCAATTCATATGGCCTTGGTCGTACCGACCATTTTCCTCCCGGTGGGAGGGGAATGGGGGCACTATGAATGGTGAGATACCCTTAGATCTGTTAGACGTTTCAGCGGTAGGATGGTAGGTCCCCCCCCCCCCCACCTCCCATTGTGGCTTGTAGCCAATATAGGGCAAGGCGGACTTGTCCAATGGCATACAAAGCACACACCTCCTAGATCTAGGGAGCGCTCTCAGCTTTACTTACTTCCCCTACTTTCAAATTGACCTGATTGAGCGCATGTTTTCGGCTTTAGTAACGCCTTTGTTCCTTTTCTATATTAAATGTAATTACATGACATTACACATAGGCAGTTGCTCCTTCTAAATTATTTAGTCTTTTTCCGCTGAAACCTCTTGCAGAGCTTTAGGGTAGCGACGTCTGCTAGTACTGGAGACGCACCAGATTATTCTGGGGCAGCCTTTTAGTGCTGGTTGGACGCTGCAGCCCTCGAGGGTATCGCCGCATGCTCACCTGATGAGGGTCCCATTGACCCGAAAACATGGTCGTGAGCGGCTAAAATCACCAATTCATATGGCCTTGGTCGTACCGACCATTTTCCTCCCGGTGGGAGGGGAATGGGGGCACTATGAATGGTGAGATACCCTTAGATCTGTTAGACGTTTCAGCGGTAGGATGGTAGGTCCCCCCCCCCCACCTCCCATTGTGGCTTGTAGCCAATATAGGGCAAGGCGGACTTGTCCAATGGCATACAAAGCACACACCTCCTAGATCTAGGGAGCGCTCTCAGCTTTACTTACTTCCCCTACTTTCAAATTGACCTGATTGAGCGCATGTTTTCGGCTTTAGTAACGCCTTTGTTCCTTTTCTATATATATATATATATATATATATACTAATCAGAGTCACCACAATCCTATTTATCTATATATTTATCTATATCAATCTTATATATACAGTCGAACCTGCCAAGGCGGTCACCTGTATAAGCCATGCCACTGTCTAACCTGGTCACTCTAGAGGATCCCCGGACATGCTAGCTGTTGACATGCCGACCCTGAATAAACCCGGTCACCTGTCTAAGGTGGTCAGTTTGACCCAGTCCCTTGGGTGACCGCCTTACACAGGTTTGACTAGAGATGAAAAGTCGTATCGATATTATCGCGATATTTTAGTTTTGTATCGATATTTTTAATCGATATATCGGCATCTGCAAAAGCTTCCATCAAGTGATCAATTTTAGTGCACAGTCACAAAAATGTAAATGCCTGCACAGTCACACCATGCAGAGAGAGAGAGATGATGATGATGATGATGAAACTTTATTTATCAACGGTAAAAGTTTTGACAGAAATTCGCCAGTTTGCAAACTTGCCGTTGCTAATACTACAGAGACTATCTACTACGGGGAAAAAAGGGAGCAAAATATAAAAGGTATTATGCACTAAACTACAAGAAACAAAACCATAGAGAAAAACGTCCATCAGGTCAAAACGCATTCACACGCACGTACGACCTTTGTAAACACAAATCACTGATACAATACTGAAATGATGCAAAAGAGAGAGAGAGAGAGAGAGCGGACAGACAGAACGGACAGACAGACAGACAGACAGACAGTTTGGTTAACCCTTGAAAAGAAAACGTTCATTTTGCACGTATGTCTGTTCGTTATAAAACTCAAAAAGGAGGCAGTCAAAGCAACGCCCTCGATCATCATGTCTTCTCGACAGCAGCTGCTCAACTTTCAGACAAAACTTAAAGTGAGCAATAAACCGCCATTGAAAATGAGTTTCTTTTTTTTATGAAATATATAGAGAGTAAAATGGGTCATGAATAAACAAGCAAACAAACGGGGGACAAAAAAATGTCTTAGAAACCCTGGTTCTACTTTCGGTTTCGCATCCACTTTCTGTTTCGCGTCTGCTAGTGTTACTTTTGGGTATTCGATATATCGATATGTGGAAACCGTATCGATATATCGTATCAGTATTCCTTTGAATCGCGATACCGATATGTATCTATAAAATCGTGCACTTCTAACACCCACCCAGCCTTCAGAATTTGCCACGGGCGCCGGCTGCCGTACCGAGACCGAACCGCTGTGTGCGTGCCGCTGTGTTGATACGCCGAGTCTCTCATGCATAGTTTCGTTTCCATATCACATATCGATTTGTTAATCACGCGTGTGTCAGAATACATACGCGAGGACTGCGCGCACTGTATGGTTGGTCAGGGATTTGCAATACTGTATGGCACACTTTGTACCGCGCTCGAGCATTCCACGTGCTTGACTCTTTTTCGGTTTTGACCCTGTATGCGTAAAGCAGGCAAGATTTACGGTTCCTAGACGGCTTTTACTGCAGCAAACACGAGTATTATCAAAGGGCAACGCTCAGACTAAGCCATGATTATGTAAATCCACAAAGGATTTTTTTTTTTTTTTTTTTGTGGCCAGACTTGCTTGGTTCGAATTGAATCGACATTTTATGTCCGCCGTAAGAGAGATTTCGAAGGGGTGCCAAACACACACACACACACACACACACACACACACACACACACACACACACACACACACACACACACACACACACACACAACCACCACAACAACAACAACAACACTAGCACTATAAAAACAGGAACAAGAATAACAACCACAAACAAAGGCACAATCCCTTAAAAAAGAAAAGAAAAAGAAAATAAGCTTAGAGGCCTTTTTGTTTTCGTTAGTTTGTATGTTTGCTCGATTGGTCCTTCGTTTCTTTGGTATGTGGTGGAAAAGGACGTTAAACCCCCTAAACACCCCCCCCTCCGTTTGTTTGTTTGTTTTTTTTGTTATTTGTTGATATGTTGGTTCGTTTGTCGGTTCGTTTGTGTCTTTGCCTATTTGTTCCTTTCTGTCTGTCTTTGTTCGGGGAGCCGGGGTGGTCGAATGGTAGAGCGCTGGACTTCTAATGCTCGGGTCGTGAGTTCGATCCTGCCTGGGGCCAAATATGTGTGCTGGCTGTTTCATCGTTGTTCCGTCTTTGATATCACCCTATGTGGTGGAAAAAGACGTTAAACCCCCAAACACCCACCCACCCACCCACTCTTCTGTCTTTGTTCATAATCGTAGGTTGTTTGTTTGTGGCGGGCGCATGGTTAATTCATGGGTAGAAGGTCCAGCCAGTTTTGTTCTGATCAGCAAAATGGTTTCCACACGGTGTCGCAGGGACGCACGGAGAGTCAGCCAACCCCTACCTGCACCGTGACCCACCTTCCACCTCCAGCTGCCCTGAGCCAGGACCCGTTGCCAATGCCTACCGTCGCTTTGACGACGAAGGCAATGTCAAGTACGCGTGTTACCATGGCTACAACTTGACGAATGGCAACGACACTCGCAAGTGCCAGGCAGGCACGTATGACGGAGACCCGCCTGTCTGCACATGTAAGATTTGCTATTTCATAGTTTCGTTTTAATGTAGTTGGTTTAAACATTTTTATTCATTGAAGCCGGATCACCGTCAAGCAGTAACAGTATTAAGTTGAAAGAGAGCACAACATCTAAACCAATTTTTTTTTTTTTTTTTTTGCTGCCCCAACTCTCTGCCAACTCCAGTGGTGTTCCTCCCAGGTCATTGGTGGAACCCACGGAGGACTCGGAAGTTGGGACAATTTTTATTATGCATGATGATGGAGATGAGGATGATAGTAAGATGATGCTATGGAGGTCCATGTGGTTTGGGACTGCGGGACATGGCCGCATTCCACGCTTCCTGTCATAAATATCCCGGCATTAACCAGGCCCGGGAACTACGGCACCTGCGGTGCCAGTCGTGTAATCATCCACATCAGAAGACGTGTCATACTAAGGGAAGCACCCCCAAAGTCGCACCCGTGAAGTGGGTGAAGCTCGGCTGTGTGGCAACAGCCTCCCCATCGGGCCCATAGCACACCCGCTCTGGGTAGGAGCCGACCTAGGTAGGAAAAATCCCGCTTGCCTCGGCTGGGATTCGAACCCGGGTCTCCCGGTCCATGGTCCGAAGTGCTAACCACTACACTACGGGGGCCGGTCATCATCTAAACCAATTAACAAAAAGCACGGCGGAGAAATTGGCGTGGAAAACGGACGACTGGACCGAGATGTAAAGACATAACAAAAGAGAGAGGGAAAACTAAGAAGAAGAAGAGAACAGGAAGGAGAAAGGAAAGAAGAAAGAGCATATCAATGTAGTTTTTATTTAAAAAAAAATTGAACCAGCCAGCAGTGAGCACATCGCTAAAAAAGATTAGCAGGTGCGATCATACCTATGAACTGTGACCTCAAAATGCGCAAGGTCCCATGTTTAATGTCTTGGTTTTCTTGGTTTTTAATTGTCTCTGCCTATCCTTTATCATTTCTACTCAGTCGTGTTGTGTGTGTGTGTGTGTGTGTGTGTGTGTGTGTGTGTGTGTGTGTGTGTGTGTGTGTGTGTGTGTGTGTGTGTGTTCTTTTACTTACGTTTTTTAGTTGTTTTTACGTAGTGTACACTGAGTGAATTTTTTTTTAACTTCGGTTTTAGAATGTAAGGCGCCTAGAGCTCGTTCCCCGGGGATAGGCGCCCTATTATTATTATTATTACCGACGCGGCGTTAAGCCTTAAAATACTCACTCACTCACTCATTATTATTATTAACTATGAGAAATATTCGACGTGTGAAACTTGCATGTGATACATACTACCTTGAAACAAGAGTTACAACTCAGTCTTTCAAATTCAAAAACGCCATGGCACCGAAAAAGAAACAAACAAACAACATCCGGCTTTGGAGTTTCAGTTGTCGGTTGGAACGATTAAGAGGCCCTACCACTCACAAACCGACTAAAATCTAAAGACTTGTATGTGGTCATGTCTTAAAAAATAATGACTTTGAACATTAACATAAACACATAAACATTAACTTTATTGTCATGTGTATAAACAGTAGGAATTCGTTGTTCTTTAACTCTTTGACGACGGAGCGCAATTTCTGACACACGATTTCCTATAGGAAATCGTGTGTCAGAAATTGCGCTCCGTCGTCAAAGAGTTAAAAAGAGCTACTTTGCAATCACACGTACATTCATGCTGTTACTTGCTTACTTATGTAACAATCACTCGCACTTAACCCTTTCACTGCCACCGCCGCAGGATTTCATGAATCGCAGCAGTAGCCCCACTGTCAAATTAGTTGAAAAGGTTTGATCTAGACTTTCTAGTAGTTCATGGGAAAAAACTCTCTGGATGCAGTACAGGTTTTGACTCCTGTTTACAGCAGAGTGCCGTGAAGACATGTTGTCTGTGAGTGAACCGAACCGCTTCTGGCAGTGAAAGGCAAACAAGATCACTTTAAACCTTACTAACTCAAATGCTAAGACACTAAGTACAATAAAACAGACTAAAAAGTAATTTAATAAATACATCATGTAATCACAGAATTATCAGCTGGAATGGGAGTGAAAGCACTCGTCGAAATGTTTGAGGCTGCATAAAGCAAACGAAAAGGAGCGTGCATTTTGATTACGGCCCGTGTCATGGTATATTACTTTGGTATATTTTTTCAAAGAGACATTGTATTTTTTCAAAGAGCCATGCTTATAAGAAGCTGTAGTTGATTAAGTCTACGCGACTGTAAGAATTGCCTCTAAGCCCGTACAAGAGTCATGCAGTTCTGTTTTCAGTGGATTGCCGTTTGCCTGGATGTAAGCCAGATGTTGATCCCAGTGCACCCAGTAGTCCGCCGCCGTCAATCTTACAGTGCTTGCCTATACCGAGCGGCGCGATTCTCACCTGTAATGAGACGACGGGACAGTGGGAACCGACTCCGCCATGGGCCACGGGTTTGGGTTCGAATGCAATGCTGAACAAAAACGATGTGCGGGTTTATCAAAACAAACAAACAAACAAACAAACAAACAAACAAACAAACAAACTGTGGAATTTAAAAGTGTATATGGGCAGATTAAGTGAACAATGCTGTTGGTGATGGGCGTGGTGGTGGTGGTGGTGACGATGATGATTATGACGACGACGACGACGACGATGATGATGACGACGACGATGATGACGACGACGACGACGACGATGATGCATGATGATGATGATTGCGACGGCGAAATTGACAATGATGATGATGATAATATGATGACGATGGCGATGATGATAGTGACGATGACGACGACGAAGACGATAATAATGATTTTCAAGACGACGACGACGATGCATGACGACGACGACGACGATGATGATGATGATTGCGACGGCGAAATTGACAATGATGATGATGATAATATGATGACGATGGCGATGATGATAGTGACGATGACAACGACGAAGACAATGACGATAATAATGATTGTCAAGACGACGACAACAGCGACGGCGACGACGACGACGACGACGACGATGATGATGATGATGATGATGATAGGAGTATGCGCGTCGCCGCCAGCCTTACCCAAACTTCAGATAGCAAACGAGACTGTAACCAACCACATCTACATCGTCAAAGACACCGTCACATACACGTGTGACGATGGACTGCATGCTGTGAGCGGTAGTGGGGTATCGCGATGCGAAGGACCCTTCTGGACACCACCAACTCTCATATGTAACAGATACCGGGGACAGGGGATTTGGCCGAGATGGTTAAGGTCTCAATACTATGACAGGCATACAACACCGCAGGGAAAACCTCATCGAGTGTGCTTGACCTGTGCATCAGAGTCAGTCACTTGCGTAACAATAATTATAGCATCTGATACCACAGTGGTGACTGACCGGCGTGTATGTTGTTTAAAGTCTGCAATCTCAGCAGAAAGCCACAAACACTGCGTTTTGTTTTGTTTTGTTTTTTTAAACTCCTTCGACTGTGCATAATCCAGGCAACTCTTAACAGTTGCAGAGTTTTTCAGCGCTTCGGGGACCCTTATAAAACCAGAGCACGAGTTTGCCGTGACATTATTTGGCTTTTGGTCAGTGAGCGAGACACATCGCTACAGTGTCTAGCGGATGTTGAGTGCTGCACGATCTTTCTCGCTCAGTGTCAAAAACGCAAACTGAGCTGTGAAATCAGGCTGCCCTTGGCTTTTACTGGGGTTTCAGGGACGCTGAAAACTCTGCAACTGTGACAGAGTTGACTGTGCTTGCACGGTCGACTCTGTAAAAAAAAAATTCACACTTCGGAAAGCTTTTTGTTGGGAGCTTAGATCTTTTAGAAGTGCACCGTGTACAGAACAGACAACATTGTTTGGTTGCGGACTGAGGACCAGGTAGACAGCGCTGATCGGTGGCTAATTTTAGAAAAAAATGTCTAGTCCCTGTCTGTTCAGGAACCGTAGGCTCAAAGAAAGTCGTTTTTCTCTAATATTAGAAGCCACATAGTTACGAAAACGGTCGCGATGGCCAAAAGAAGCATTCTTCTATCTGCGAAACAGCCTCGGAGATTTTTTAAAGCGGCTGTTTTCCATTTCAGCGGCGGTACGAACATTGAGGCCTTAAGACGTCACGTTATCTATTTGTACTTTTTTTTTTTACAGAGGATCCCAAATGGACAAAGGAAGTTGGTGTTCTCAATTCAACGAACGATAAATGGCAAAGAAATGAAACTCTCAACCGTGTGGCTGATGACTTGGACGAAACCTGTACTGAAGGACCTTTCTCTGGTATTCGCATTGAGATGAACCAAGAAGTGGAGGTCTCCCACGTCTTAGTCAAGTTTGAAGGTACAGTCTTGTTTTAAACCCATTGGCTCCCAGAAGCTCCAGGGGCAACTCGCTAAGAGCTGTTATTTTCGAGCCAAGGGAGGCCATCGCTTGCAATACTGAGGTTATTGCTGATATTACCAGTACAAAGTACATCCCCCCCCCCCACCACACACACACACACACACACACACACACACACACACACACACACACACACACACACACACACACACATTCACAATCCGAATAATAATAATAATAATAAACCCCAAGAACTGGGGCTGTAAAAACCACTCTATTTTTTTTTTTCATTAAATTCGATCTGAATTGAGTTGGATTAAACTAAATTGAACAGAATTTAATTTTTTTTCTGATTAAAGCTACACGCTCGTTGGAATAACAACAGGGCGTGATGTTGTGTTTGTGATAATCTATTAAATTCAGTTTTTAACAAGGTCATCTCCCGAAGAACATCGGCACTTTTTTTTTTTTTTTTTTGGTTTGGTTTTAGCCAAGGATGGCAAGCGGCTAAGATGATGGGGTTATTTCTTAATACACTGCCACCAAAAAGTACATGTCACTCCCCCCACCCTTCCCCCCATACCCCCCAGCCACCACCTACCACCCCACCCCCTAAAGTTTCTGATAAAATCAAAACAAAACAAAAGCAACAACACCAACAACAACAAACAAAGCGGGGAGGGTTAAAGGTGGGGGGGGGGGGGGGTGAAGACGGGACTGTGAAAACAACTTCCTTTTTTGTTTTCGGGCTTTTAATTCAGAATTTCAATTGAATGAATGGAACTGAACTGTACTGAATTTAATGTAATTTAGTTTAGACGATGGATTTCTGTTTGACTCAATGCTGAGTAATGTAGCTTGAAATTGGTATTCACCATCACACCCACCTAGGCTATAGCCCGTGAGGTTGTTGTGTCTGATTATCGAACTGATGCATTCTGTATGTTTTATTAGTGTAGCAAGGACAGATAGTAAGAGAGACCTGTGCGTCTATTATCTCATCCTTGAAAAATAAAGTTTCAGTCAACCAGCCAGCTTGTCCTTTGGAGTTCCCATATGGGTTCCAAGGTTCCTGCTACCATGTCAGTCAGGAGAAAAAGAATTTCTATAACGCCAAGGTAAGTGTAACAGGACAAAGCACGGAAATGCACGAGGTCTCAAAATGCGCATAATTTATTGTCCCTACTAGCCTCAGGCATCATAGTCACCCTTAATAATGCTTCAATCTAATAATAATAATAATAATAAATAATAATAATAAATAATAATAATAACAATAATTCTTATATAGCGCGAAATCCCCATCATTGTGGGCTCACAAAGCGCTTTATGATCTAGAAACAAAATTAATATTACCATGCACAGACCATTCATGGGCACGCACCTGACAGGAGTTTTTAAAAAATGAATATCTCCTTTCCGCTCAGGCCTCACTGGAGAAATGCTGGTCGACTTTCTGTTTAGAAAGCCGCTTCCTCCAAATCCGCTTGCGTCACCTTTACCTCTCTTCTGCGCGAGAAGTCCCAGCTTTACTGGCAGCTTGCCTCTTGTTGCGGCCTTCTGGCATGCACCTTGCGCTACAAAACACAAAAATGACGAAAATCACGCTTCAAAAAAATCACTACAAACAAACATTAGTTCAAATAAACACCAAACATTAGTTCAAATAAACACCAAACATTAGTTCAAATAAACATTACCTCACGATCATTCTGTGTCCTTACGCCAACAGGGATGATGGGGCCAGTGTCGCAGTATTGTTTGGGAATTTAATTTACGCTCTTTGCCTTCCAACACAGGGTACCCAAGGTACCTTCAGATTCAAACATTAAAGATTCAACCGGATTTAACCGCACACACACACACACACAAAAAATGCAATGTCTTTGGTACAGGTTCTTCGCGGTAAAAGAAGAGGTGGGTGGGTGTGGGTGGGTGGGTGTTTGGGAGTTTAACGTCCTTTTCCACCAAGTAAGGGTGGTATCAAAGACGGGGCAACGAGAAAAAGGCCAGCACAATATTTGGCTCCAGCCGGGATTCAAACTCACGACCCGAGCATTGAAAGTCTAACGCCCTACCATTCGGCTATCCTAGCTACCCCGTAAAAGAAGAGAAAAAAATCAGATTAATTTATGAGACTATAACCACATAAAGTATATCTAAATTATACATCATAAGGCTGCACCCGAAAACGGCAGCGACACATGATGTAAAACACTTGAACACCATCATGTTAAAAACTACTTAAAATGTAAAATGTGCAGTATATGACACTGACAATAATATTTTTTCCCCAGCAGTAACGGTTTTGTCATAAATACAGACCCATACGCTTAAGTCAAACACGCTTAAGTCGAACTTCGGATACGTCGAAGCAAAAAGTTTTTCCCGGCAAAACTTGCTCTTTGTATGACTAAATTTTCCACGGATAAGTCGAACGAGTACTCAAAAACGGATAAGTCAAAACTCGGTTATGTCAAACGGAATCTGCAATTTTAGCCTCGGATAAGTCGTACCAGTCGCTGGCACGGGAATTTCTTTTTGTCCTTCTGATGCATCAGCGCCAAAACACGGCTTGCACAGAGATTTAACATTTTCCGTGCATGTACAGGTTGACAGTGTTATGTGTCCTGCGGGCCTTAGGGCTGGTTATCTTGGGTGGTAGAACACGTAATTGGCGAGAAACACGTCCAAGAACAGAGCTAGGCGTGAGATCTGACCCTGTGCCCCTGATCTGTGAGGTTTTCTGTCGCCAGTGTTAAGAAGGTGATTTGCCGTCGGTTTCGGAGGGTAAGCAGTGAGTTATTCCTGGTGTGTGAAATGTGTGTGTGTGTGTGTGTGTGTGTGAGAGAGAGAGAGAAAGAGAGAGTTTGCCGGTTGGTGCCGTTAGAGTTGGATCTTGCTGCTATTTGACTGCGTGTGTTTATAATTATGACGTTGCACTAGAATTTATTGAGCACATGCGATCATATGACTGCGAACGCGCGCGCGCACGCACACACACACACACACACACACACACACACACACACACACACACACACACACACACACACACGCGCGCGCGCACACACACGCACAGATGACGCTGCTGATCTTACAAGCAGAATAAGAGTCAGTGAAACTAGAAAAGAAGAAGAAAACATAAGCTGGAAACGTATCACCGTTTGGTGCCAGACAGCTTTCATGTCAAAACGAAACAGCCATCAGAAGAACTTGGCTTTCTAATTCCTCTGCATTGCATGTGTGACTATAGTAAGACCAAGCCAATACTCTGAACTGAAAGTGAACTCAAAGTGAACAAAATAGCTACGGAGATTCGATGACATGGCAGCTTACACGAGCGTATTGAATATAACAAATCCTAGCAGTAAGGCTCAGTATAGTTCGCACCCCTGGGCCGTACTGGGCAAACTATTCAAACGCATCCACACTCGTTTAGTAGAGTTCGCCTGCTTATATCGATTTAGGGTTAGATTTAGGGTTGGGGTTACCTTGTGGTAACTGATGGTGCAATCGCTATGTTGTTCAGACGGTCGCAGTGCATTTACAGCAGGTGCAAGTGAGTGAGTGAGTGAGTATTTTAGGGCTTAACGCCGCGTAAACGACAAAGACTAATTCGCGGCAGCCAGAAGTTTGAAGGCCTCTTCGTTAAAAGGTAAAAAGCTGGATTAAAACAACTAGTAAATATTGGCTAAAAATTTATAGGTTAAATGAGATTCTACCAGTCTTGGGTTACCACAAGTTCAAAACGTCAAGCATGGGTCTTGTACATGAATAAGTACAAACACAATGTTCAGATTTTATGAAGGTTAGTTAGTTAGTTATTTAATCAGATTTTATGAAACAAATTGACTTCCCGAAGGAAGCCAAAAATCTTGTCTGGAGGGACATTTCGGAACAAGAGCTCCATTGATTCGGCAGTGAAATACTTCCGTGAGGTCTGCACAAGAAATCAAAATATGTTTAATGGTATCTGGCTCACCGCAGCCAAAACAGAAAGTGCTCTCTTCACCTTTCAGCAAGTGCGAGTGGGTATAATATGCGTGCCCAATATGGAGACGGGCCAGGACCACCTCTTCCCGACGGTTAGTCCTACACCGGGGAATGATTTCCCGAAGTTTGGGAACTATACTGTGGAGTTTGTTGTTATTAAGAGTATCCCACTGGGCTTGCCATTGATCTACTATGTACTTATTTATTAAGGGTTTAAAATCAGTAAAAACACTACTCTTGCTAGCCACAGGACCATACAGCAGGTGCAAATGACACAAGGGGGCGAGCTATACCAACGCAGCAGCAGTAAATTCATGTTGACCAGGGAAAGTAAATTTCAGTTTCCAAATCGAATCAAGGGGTGAAAAGGTGCAACTCGCTTAACTCGAAGCTAGAGTCGAAATTCGACCTTATCCGTCGTCACGGATAAGTCAAACTTCGGATACGTCGAACAAAAATCCATTTCCCCTGCAAATTCGACTTAAGCGTGTTCGACTGTACCATGTTCGAACTTGCCGCGCCTCAACTACAAAAAATATGTGAGAAAAAAATCCAAACACTGCAGGAATATAAAGGAGAAAAGGAAACTATACAAATTACACATTTCTAACCCAGTGAACACACACACACACACACACACACACACACACACACACACACACACACACACAGAGAGAGAGAGAGAGAGAGAGAGCAATATTTCTCTTGTAGCTCCTCACCAAAATAAATCCCTTTAAAGGCCGGAGCTTCTTCTCTTAAACATGCAACACATACTGTAACATCCACACAACACCCTGACATACACAACGCCCCCTCGTTAGTCTTCCTCCACCTTCTCACAGATCAAACACATAGCATGCCACCTACTCATACAACTGTCTGCACAAAACAATTCCAAAATCAGCAGCTGCTTTTGCCGAGGACACGTTACTCCGACCATAAAGTGCCGAGGATGAAGGGAAAATTAAAGAGGGAAAACATTCCCTCTGCTGAATGTACATGAGCAAACAATGTCATGTTATGAGAGGCGTAAACTCAACAGATCTGTGTAGCTTTAATCTTGGTCAGATAAATACTTGAAGAGACTGTCCTTCAAGGTAGCGAGCGAAGCGGTTGGTTTAATGGCAGAGGAAATTTTAAAAAAATTCCAAAGGAAAGGACCTGAAAAGGATAAATTTGTCTTGTAGATATGGAAGTTTGGACGTGCCATGCTGAAATGTAGTCTTGCTGTATAATAGCGTGAGTCTGGGCGTGAAAATAAGTCACGTATATATATAGTGCTGGAGAATATCGTTCCGAACCTTAGACATAAATACGCACTTAAAGGCCTGCAATCTCAGCAAAAAGCCGCAAACATCGCGTTTTTTTTTTAAACTGCGACTCCTTCGGCTGTGTATAATCCAGGCAACTCTGTCACAGTTGCAGAGTTTTCAGCCGCTTCGAGGACCCTTATAAAACCAGAGCACGAGTTTGCCGTGACATTATTTGGCTTTTGGTCAGTGAGCGAGACACATCGCTACAGTGTCTAGCGGCTGTTGAGTGCTGCACGATCTTTCTCGCAAACTGAGCTGTGAAATCAGGCTGCTCTTGGCTTTTATTGGGGTTTCAGGGACGCTGAAAACTCTGCAACTGTGACAGAGTTGACTGTGCTTGCACGGTCGACTCTGAAAATTTTTTTCACACTTCGGAAAGCTTTTTTGTTGGGAGCTTAGATCTTTAAGAGGCCGAGAGATAACGTTACTTATAAACTCAGATGAAACACGTTACAGATCGTGACGTCAGTGGATTGGGAGGGTGGGTTGGTGGGTGGTTGGGGGTTTTAACGTCCTCTTCCACCACATACGGGTGATATCAAAGACGGGGCAACGACGAAAAAGCCAGCAGAAATATTTGGCCCCAGCCGGGATACGAACTCACGACCCGAGCATTAGAAGTCCAACGCTCTACCATTCGGCTCCCCGTATATATTGCTGGAGAATATCGTTCCTAACCTTATACATAAATACGCACTGAAGAGACCGAGAGATAACGTTACTTGTGACATATCAGACGAAACAAGTTACATAATTATGGTGACGTGGATTTGGAAGGTTGGTGGTGTTAAACTGGACAGGCAAGACCGTGACATATTTTTGTGAATGTGTATGGTAAGATCTTGGGGGAGCAACAACACTCATTCTCAGAGCTGGTGAAAGTCAGAGCCATGGACAAGGCAAATAAAATTAAATGTGACCCATCTCACGGTTCAGCGCTACCCAATACCTGTCCTATTTCTTTTTCTCAATTTTACTTGCAGGGAGAATGTGAAGCCATGGGAGGAAAACTGGCAGAGATTGAAACTGAAGAACAAAACGAATTTTTGCGGGAACTAGCAAGATCAGGTTCAGCCGGTGAGTAATATCACACATTGTTACACCCTGTTACAGGCCAGGTATGCTTTTGCTTTTGAAAAAAAACTTTGGAAATGCCGCCACTGTTTACGATCTAATAATTTGTAAGCTTGCAGTTTACTGTTGATCCAGCGTAAAGCCTGTATGTTCGTAACGCCACTTACATTAAAAAAAAACAAAACAAAAAAACTGCCCCTTTCGAAAGCTGTTTGCCAGATACAAGGATGTTTCGTTTGGCCATTGCGACCGTTTTCGTGACTTGTGGCATCTAATATTAGAAAAATGCGACTTTCTTTGAGCCCATGGTCCATTCCTCAACAGAATGAGACTCGACAAAGCTTCTAAAAATAGCCACCGATTAGCGCCGTCTAGCTGGACCTCAGTCCGCAACAAGTCACGTCGTCTGCTCAGTACGCGAACAACTAGAACAACTTCCACGCCGGGCTGCGTCACCGCAATGGTCTTAGATTCTACAGTCTTCACAAATAGCCAAGGACCAGTCAACATAATGGGTGACAGTTTCAATAAATCAGAAAAAATAAACGAATAAGATTTTTCCCGTAACATTCGGTAGCAAGGTTAAGGGGTAATTAGTGAACATGGCGACCACTGTGTGGATGGCAGGTGCGCGTCACACGGCATGCTTGGCGCGTATAAAAATCTGCAATTTCGGCAAAACTAGACCGAGTTTCAGTGTTCAGTGAGCGATACGTGGGGCTTTCTGCACGGCAAAAATGAGATGCAGGTCTAAGAATGCATCCCTGGTTATGAACTGTGCTCATTTGTTTGCCTACATAAGCCGCCGTTTCAGCGATGTTCAGCAGTACACCAGCATGCCACCACGACAAAAGTTGAATGATATTTGCAAGTGGTCCTTAACTTTTTGTGAAGGCTGTATATTGTAACCCAGGTGACTGATTCGAATGCTCTGTATCTAATGCACGGACTCAGCACATTCGATGAAAAGTTTCTGCCACCGGCCCCCTGTAGTGTAGTGGTTAGCACTTCGGACCATGGACCGGGAGACCCGGGTCAGTTCGAGTCCCAGCCGAGGCAAGCGGGATTTTCTTACCTAGGTCGGCTCCTACTCAGAGCGGGTGTGCTATGGACCCAATGAGGGAGGCTGTTGCCACACAGCCGAGATTCACCAACTTCACGGGTGCGACTTTGGGGGTGCTTCCCTTAGTACGACACGTCTTATGATGTGAATGATTACACAGCCGGCACCGCAGATGCCGTAGTTCCCGGGCCTGGTTAATGCCGGGATATTTATGACAGGAAGCGAGGAATGCGGCCCTGCCCCGCAGTCCCAAACCACACGGACCTCCATAGCATCACCTTACCATCATCCTCATCTCCGTCATCATGCATAATAATTAGGGATGTTCCAATTCGGGTGGGCCGAACCGGTTTTCGAATTGCGATTTCACGATGAAACCGGTTTTTTTCGGCGATTTACCGCGAACTGGGTGACCTTTGAGGGGAGGCAACCCCGAGTAAGCTTCAATGGCTTCATCTGTCAGAATTGTTCCGCCAACTTCTTTCACAAAGAAACTTTTCCAGACTGCTGATTTCCCTCTCGGATTTTCGACGAGACGGTCACGTTGTTGAAGTTGTTCTGCCATTTTTTCAGTCGATAGCGACAAGAGTTATGCCCCTTTTACAGCTTCGGCAATGTCCGGAAATGTTCCGGAAGTTGCAGAGTGAATCGCGATTCGAGCGTCAAACCGGTTTATTGAATCGTCCAAAAACTAAATCGATTTTATTTTGGTTTTCGATTAATCGGCACATCCCTAATAATAATAATAATTTTTTTTTTTTAAATGCCCCAACTTCCGAGCCCTCCGTAGATTCCGCCCATTACCTGGGAGGAACACCACTGGAATTGGCAAAAAGTTGGGGCAGCAAAAAAAAAAACAAAAAAAAGTCAAACACTACTCCAGTACCAGCAACAGCCAACGCTGTTTCCGACTTACCACCCCAGTAGTCTGGAACTCCCTGCCTGCTGGCACGAGACAACAACCCACTCTGGCATCCTGCAGATTAGATCTTAAAACCTACCTGTTCCAACTGGCATTCTATTCGTTCATGTACCGGGGTGTGTAAGGATGTGTTTCATGTGCGTTCGAGTGATGTGTTGAGTTGATTTCAAGAATATCTCAGTACAAACGATTATTATTATTATTATTATACTTTTCCACGCGCTGTTCTGTGCATGCGATTCGTATTGAGACTATAAGACGTACAGCAATGTGCATTGTGCACCGGCGGAGCCGGGGTGGTCGAATGGTAGAGCGTTGGACTTCTAATGCTCGGGTCGTGAGTTCGATCCCGGCTGGGGCCAAATATTTGTGCTGGCTTTTCCATCGTTGCCCCGTCTTTGATATCACCCTATGTGGAGGAAAAGGACGTTAAACCCCCGAACACCCACCCACCCACCCGGATTGTGCACCGTCGCGAATGAGGTCTGGGTGAGAGGGTGTGTGTGTGTGTGTGTGTGTGTGTGTGTGTGTGTGAGGAGGGGAGAGTGGGATTAGGGGTAGGGAATGTGACATTTAGCGAGCAAGGTCGGTGGTCTAGTGGTTAAGACTGTGTCACCAATGCGAGAGGTCAGGTTCGAGCCGCACTAGGGGCGAAGACTGTTTCTTTCTCGTACTATGTGGCACCGTTCAGTCGGACCGACCCTCGGGGGTTCTCCCTCGGGTACTCCGGCTTACTCCCCCTCTGCTTTAGAAATGTTCAGCCCACAAAGTTAAAAAAATAAATGCAATTCTAAAAGTCCGAAACTGAAATTGCTGAGCTGGCCCTTCGCACCACGTGATTGTAATGTGTTCATGTCCAGTGTGTGAGAGAATGCGTGTGATTCATGCGAGCGTGCGTGTTGGGTTTAACTCGCGGCGCTTCAAGCCAAATATCTGGGATAAAAGCGCCCATATTTTTATTTAATGCGATCATCATCATCATCATCATCATCATTATTATTATTATTATTAAATACGGCTCATTTGAAGTGCTTTACTGCCTGACACACGTGTTCAAAATGTAACTCCAAGTTGCCTACTGGCTGGGTGGATCGGACGAGGCCAGTGAAGGAACGTTCGTGTGGGTCAGTGACGGTCGTAATATCACTTTCTCCGACTGGTCTCCTCACGGCGCACAACCAGACAACAATGGTAACAAGGAAGACTGTCTGGAGATTCGCGTCGTGTTTCCCTTCAACTCCACGTGGAACGACAATCAGTGTACCGCCAGCAACAGATACATCTGTCAGATCACGTGAGTTGTCAAAACTATAAAACGTGCTGCTTCTTTTATACCGACCCGCCAAAACAACAACAACAACAACAACAACAACAACGCATTAACAATTGAAAGGAAAAGGAAAACAAAAGCAACAAGACACCCCCCCCCCCCCCACACACACACACTAAAACAAAAACAAAAATACAAAACGACGACAAGAACCAAAAACCTCAAACAAAACAAAACAAGAGATCCCCAACCCAAAACAAACAAACAAACAAACAAACAAACAAACAAACAAACAAACAAAAAAAACACCACCACCACCACCAAACCCAATAAAAGAACAAAATCAAAACCAAAACAAACAACAACAAAACAAAGACACACACACACACACACACACACACACACACACACACACACACACACACACACACACACACACACACCACAACCACCACCACCAACAACAACAACAACAACAAGAAAATCAACACCACCGTCAACAACTACACAAAATAAAACAACAACAACAAAACAACAAAATCATGAAACTGTACCATGACGTGAACCCGGAGCTGAAATCTGCGGGGGCCACGGATACATTGTAATAAAATGTGCTACAAAATTGCCGGTAAAAAAAATTTGGTGCTTTTGTCCGGTGTGTAACGATTTTACACATAAGGTCTACATAGCCATAAGGAACCGTACTTTTACACCACTCGCCAATGCAAACTTTCAGTGAGTTAACTTCGAGTGCTTTACGTGGGTTCGAACCCAGGTCGAGCTTGTGATATGTAATACCGGTGTTTTTTTTTTCTGACTACCAGGCTGTTCATCGGGGGTTTCTCTGCGGGTTATCCCGCTTTCCTCCCCCAGAAAATTTGAAAACTGATAGGATAGGTATTGGGTGGCGCTGCACCGTGGCGACGCGCTTTCCAGAAAGATAATAAATTGGTTTTAAAAAATTTACTTAGAGTTAGCTGCTTCAATAGATATACATGCTTTTGCATCTGTGTCATAGGAGTTTGAAATCATTTTATGAAGACCGGACACACACACACACAGTTGAATTGTGCCTATTAGTGGAGAATGAAGGTATAACACTTTCTCAGCAAATTGAATTAATCCTTAAATTCAATTTCTTTTTTGGGGGGGTTTTACTGTTGAAGTATAAATAATATGATGTTTTCTCCTTCCTTTCCACAGCCCTACGATTCCACCATCGCGAGGTAAGTTTTTTTTTTTTTTTTTTTTTAAAAGAAGGAATGTTTATATTTAGTGTCGTAATCAGTAGCTGGTTCATGTTGACTACAACGAATAAGATTTAAAAAAAAAAAATACTGCAGTCACGCAGATCTCGAAAGTAACACAACTTATTTGACAAAGAGGTCGTGATGAGCCAAGGAGTATACATGTATCTGTATGTAGCTTGGTAGTAGCACATTTACATTCTCTTTGCGTGTAATTTGTCCCCCCCCCCTGCCCCCCACCCCCACCCCCGTGTGTGTGTGTGTGTGTGTGTGTGTGTGTGTGTGTGTGTGTGTGTGTGTGTGTGTGTGTGTGTGTGTCTGTGTGTGTGTGTGTCTGTGCGCGCGCGCGCGCGCGTGTGTGTGTGTGTGTGTGTGTGTGTGTGTGTGTGTGTGTGTGTGTGTGTGTGTGTGTGTGTGTGTTCCTTTTACATGGCATTACCAAGAACGGCCGTGACGACAGCAGGTCACTGGATGGAAACAGCATATTGGGCTTGGTGAAGTGCGCTCACCTCTTTTCAATGTCTTTGTACTCTTTGTGTGTTTTTCATCTTATCCTTCGGACAGGTATAGTTTCCTGTATCCAGAGCATTCACGTCATTCCCGTTCCGGGGGTCTAACGCTACTCTTGGCCCCCGCGACGACGCCAACTCGGGCTAACCGAAACCGGGATGAGCTTAGTAATGCATAAGAAGGGAATAAAATCAAACTACTCGGTGACAAGGAAGGTGGACAGTTGCGGAGAACTTTGAGGTCCCATTGTTATTTCTCAGTGTGCACAGAAGCGGTGAAAACTGTCGCATTCACCAGCACCAGTACATTCTCGGGCTTTTTCGAGATTATTACTTGCGTGAGTAGTCCCCAGTGCATATATAGGCCCGCAGCAATCAATCATTTTTCGTTGTAGCTTTGTGCTCCGCCGCGAAAAATGTGTTCTTGTTGCGGCAAAGGAGATTACCCTCGGAACGGGAATGCACCTACGTTCGTTCTGATTTCCTATATTTCCTCCACACCGAAGAAGGGGCTACAGGATTTTTTTCCTTGGACTTTGACCATTTTGATTTTACCGGTTGTCTCCTTCGCAGTTTGCCCCAGTGGGTTCCCATACGTGTTCGAAAATTCCTGCTACCACTTCAGTGTTGACAAGAAGAAGTTCTTTGATTCCGAGGTAATTTGACAAACGTTCAACTCCAGCTTGCCTCCTGGTGCAACCCTCCTGACATACACCTTGATCTACACATACATAAATCAGGAAAATCACGCTTTTTCGTGACAACAAAATTCATTACAACTAGCACATTCGCAAAAAAGGGTCCTTCAAATCAACACCAAACAGTTAACAGTGGGGAAAATGCCCTGGCCCTGAAAACTGTCACTCTTTTAGCTAATGGAGTTGTATAGTCACAACTATAAATAGAAGTCAGTGTACGTGTTTTGAGGGAGCAGGTTCTGCTCTGGCAATTCCCTGACCAGAACACAGGCCTGACGTGTTATTGGAGAAACTGTGACGAGATAGAGCGAAACAGAGAACACTTTCATGGAAAGCGATTTCACGTATTTGGCAAAACATTTTGTACGGTGTTTGATGCTAGACGTGTACAATGTTATCTTAAAGTTCAGATGCCGCCTCGCAGTTTCCAGAACCATGCAATCTTTTCTTTTTGTGAAGAAGGAGTCTTGTATTCAAACCGTGTGGGTGTGTCGTTTGCAGAGGGTCTGCACAGAGATGGGAGCAAAACTGGCGGAGGTTGAGTCTGAAGCGGAAAACGAGTTTTTGTTACAGAGATTGAAATCAACTGGTGAGTACATAGACACTGTTGTTACACGCCAGATATGCAGAGTGTTACATAGAGTTTTCACAATCAAGTGCCCCTGGTTATGGAAAATACACCACACGAGATTTGTTGATTTCGACCGAGGATGGGTGGGTGGGTGGATGTTTGGGAGTTTAACGTACGTTCTTTTCCGACACGTTAGGGTGATATCAAAGACGGGGCAACGAGAAAAAGACCAACACAAATATTTGGCCCCAGCCGGGAATCGAACTCACGACCCGAGCATTGAAAGTCCAACGCTCTACCATTCGGCTATCCAGGTCGGCTTCCCGATTTCGATCGAAAAGCTGCGCGTTTTTCGTCATTTTGTCTAGTAGCATTTCACACAGTCCACATTACCAAATATTAGATATACGTGTACTAGTCCTTGATTGTTGGTTTGATTTTATATGGCATAGAGTGTAGAGATATGCATTTTATATGGCATAGAGTGTAGAGATATGCATTTTATATGGCATAGAGTGTAGAGATATGCATTTTATATGGCATAGAGTGTAGAGATATGCATTTTATATGGCATAGAGTGTAGAGATATGCATTTTATATGGCATAGAGTGTAGAGATATGCATTTTATATGGCATAGAGTGTAGAGATATGCATTTTATATGGCATAGAGTGTAGAGATATGCATTTTATATGGCATAGAGTGTAGAGATTTGCATTTTATATGGCATAGAGTGTAGAGATATGCATTTTATGCTGTGTCAAGATTAACAAATAAAAAACCTCTGAGTATGGTACTCTTTTTCAATTTGCACAGTTTTGCTCAAAGGCGTATTTTTGTGCTTGAATAATTCTGCAAATGACCCCACTATAAATAGGAGTCAAATTTGGCACTGCGATGTTGGTTGAAACTTGCAAACCTGTTGGCATATTTTACTTTCAAATTAGAAGCTGTTAGAGGGGTTGGGAGGGTAGAGAGATGGTGATGATGAAACGTTTATTAGGATAATTCTTGTAGGCATCTCTGCCTATCTTACAAGACGTCCTCACTACATTCTGCAATAATGATCAAACAAAAACAAAAACAAAACATAATATGCAAAGATAAACGTGTAGGCATGGTCTGCCTATCTTACAAGCTGTCATGCTAATCTAGAAACACTAAAAGATAAAGGCTAATATGACAAAAGTATACCTGGCACAAAAGAAGTAAACTTAATAGTTAAAAAAAAAACCAGAAAAAAAAAAACTAAAAAAACATGCAAAGACAGAAAGAAGCGCAAGAAATTCTAGGGAAACACACCGGTAAATAGGTGAAAAAGTAGACAGCATGGTGTTTGAAATTGTAGTATACGACATCACTTTTAAAAAGGTAACGTCATAGTGCCATCTGATTACGAGTAATTTAGCATGGTTCAGATATTGTTCGTGGAGAGAGAGAGAGAGAGAGAGAGAGAGAGAGAGAGAGAGAGACGGGGGTGTGCGGGTAGGTGGAATGGGCGTCAGAGAGGAGGGTTAGTGTTTTGTACTCACGAAGACCTAATAATAATAATAATAATAATAATGAAATGTACTTATATAGCGCTAAATTCTCACAAAATGACTCAATGCGCGTACTCCCGCACTCATACCAACAAATGTGCACACACACACACACACACACACACACACACACACACACACACACACAGAGAGAGAGAGAGAGAGAGAGAGAGAGAGAGAGAGAGAGAGAGAGAGAGAGCAGCTGAATCAGGAGGAAATAAGTGGGTTTAGTCGAAAGCCAGCCGGAACAGATGCGTTTTCAAGTCAGACTTGAAACGGTCTATGTCCGACTGGTCTCTCAGGCCGGCAGGTAGTGCGTTCCAGAGTGAGGGGCCAGCAAAGACCTAAGTTCCGACTTGACTTATGATGCCGATGAAAACACTAGCACAGCTCGTAACGTGTGTGTGTGTGTGTGTGGGGGGGGGGGAGGGTGTTAATTACATCAGAACTTTGAGAAAAGACGGGCCTTCAGGTGGCTTCCGAGAGACTCGGTGGAAGTGCTGGATTTCAATTGTGTGGGTAGGGCGTTTCACAGAGCAGGGGCAGAGCACTTAAGGGAGCGAGCTCCTGTGCCCGAATGTAAAAGTTGAAGTTAATTTAACCCACGGCTACGGGCCTAACCCAGACTAGGACAAAAAAAAGCAAAAAAAAAAAAAAAAAAAAAAATTAAACAGGAGGCGAAGAAATGAAATAAATCCTTCTATAACGGCTTAGGCATCTTGCTGGAATGGACCCGTTTCCTGATTTAAAACACAAAACAACAGAAATTTTAACCCTAGAGCTAGTTTAGTTCGAGATTAGACTCTAACCCGGGGCTAAAATCCCTAACCCCGACTTCCACATGCGGAGCCAGAGCACTTCTTGGTGGTGTTGTCGTAAAAGCCCGGGAATGGACAAGTTGAGACGAGGAAGAAAGAGTGCGAGATGGAGGTTATGAATATGAAGCATATTTGCTTCCTGTTGCAACATATTGGTGTGCGTCTTGCCCTTCATACACAACAATCAGGAAAATCACGCTTTTTTTTTACGCCAACATGATACAATCTAGCACCAAACCGTGTCCCCAAAAACAACATTTCACCTCAACCCAGACCCACTTTTGGCTCACGTGTGTAACAGAGTGAGTCTATGGTCTAACCCTCCGTCGTCTGTCTGTGTGTCCGTGTGTCTGTGTGTCCGCATTAAACTTTAACATTGGCATTTTCTCAGAATCTACAAGAAGCGGAGTCACCACATTTGGCATGCTGACAGACAGCTTTAAGACCTTTGAAAACATTTGGAATAACCTTGACTCAAGGTCAAGGTCACTAAAGCTGTCTGTTTGGAAATATTACATTAGCATTTTCTCAGAATCTGCAAACAACAGAGGCATTAAAATCTTGACCGATAAGAACTTTACAAACATACTTTTGTTCAGTGACCTCGGGTCAAGGTCCAGGCAAAACAGGCTGTTTCGGGGAAACCTTAACATTGTCATTTTCTCAGAAACAACAAATAGGAGAAGCGCCAAACCTGGCATGATATTAGACGACGATGACACCTATGCAGACATGTTCTTTTGAATTAAAGGGGGAGCCGGGGTGGCCGAATGGTAGAGCGTTGGACCTCTAATGCTCGGGTCGTAAGTTCGCATCCCGGCTGGGGCCAAATATTTGTGCTGGCTTTTTCATCGTTGCCCCGTCTTTGATATCACCCGTATGTGGTGGAAAAGGACGTTAAACCCCCCAAACACCCAACACCCACCCTTTGAATTAAGGTCAGTAAAGCCGCCTGTTGTGAATTTTAACATTAACACCCCAGAAACAAGAAATATTAGATGCGTAAAACTTGACATAATGATAAACATTGATCACACCTTTACTGACAGATCTCATTTGAATGACCTTGACCCAAGGCCAAGGCCATACAAGCTGTTTAGTTGAAATTGTGATTGCCATTTTTTTCAAGAACTAAGAACACCAGAGACAAATTACTTCACATGATGATAGAGCTATACAAACATACTCTTCTGAATGACCTTGACCCATCTCACAAGTGAGACAAGGAGGTTTCTGCCTCTTTAGTGTGCGATTACGCATGTGTGTCAAAGAATACACATGCACGAGCCTCAAGCATCACAGTCACTCCTAAAACGCATCAATCTAGAAACAAAAATTACCATGCACAGACCATTCAAGGGCGCTCACCTGACAGGAGTTTTTTTTTTTTTAAACTGAATGTCTCTTCCCGCTTAGGCTTCACTGGAGTAATACTAGTCTACTTTCTGTTTAGACCAGAAACCCGCTGCATCCAAATCCGCTCGCGTCACCTTTGCCTCTCTTTTGCTCAAACGGTCCTAGCTTCACTGGCAGCTTGCCTCTTGTTGCGGATCCCTGGCATGCACCTCGCCCTACAAAAGTGTTTTTTTTTTTGTTTTGTTTTTTTTTTAATCACGAAAAATCACGCTTTTCCATGACAAAAAACCCCAACAAAACAACAACAACAACAAAACAAACAAACAAACAAACAAACAAACAAACAAACAAACAAACAAACAAACAAACCCAAGGCACTACAAACAGGGTTCTTCAAATAAAAACCAAACATGACTCCACGCTTCATTTGTGTCCTTACGCCTGTGTGTGTTTAGGGGTTCCTTCGGTTTATAGGGTTTTTCACTGCACGCGAATTTTTTTTTTTCAGATCGCACGGCTTGGTTGGGAGGATTTGACACAAACCAGAAGGGACAGTGGGTGTGGCGCAGTGACAACCGTACCTTCGGCTTTGAAGACTGGGGGGTTGGAGAGCCGAAGGATGATGATGAGGATAATGATTACTGTTTGCTTTTGCAATCGCGCACCTCTTCGTGGAACGACGTTGGCTGTGAGGAGGGCCATACATACACATGTGAGATAAGGTAAACTTTTTCCCCACCGGATCAAACGCTGTCTATATCGCTGAATAAGGCAACAATTTAGCATCAACTTCAGAATGTGTTTTAGAGCATATTGTAAACGTCAGACGTCGCATAACTAAGAGCTGATGACAGAGGCGTATGTTGCAAACTTTTCGTTGTCTGTACTGCTGAATAATGCTACACGTTAACGCCAAACAGAATGTGTTTTAGAGCATATCGTAAGCACGAGATGTCGCATAACTAAGAGCTGATGACAGAGGCCAGTGTCGGCGTAAATGGCAAACTGTTCGTTGTCTGCACTGCTGAATAAGGCTATAGTTTAGCGTCAAACAGAATGTCAGATAAGTAAGAGCTGGTGACAGAGGCCAGTGTCCGCGTAACTTTGAGCGTTTTGGCGCCTGTCTGGATATCCCGAGAATTGGAGACTGTAAGTCAAAGTCTAGTCTAGAAATTTATTTAGGACCCCGTAGGGGCATTGAATATTAATTACACCAGCCATAATAAATGTTCACCATAAGGCGGGGAAAGAATATACACACATACTTACACTAGACAATGAGGAATACAAAACAAAACAAAGCGGTACACACACACACACACACACACACACACACACACACACACACACACACACACACATATATATATATATATATATATATATATATATATATTCGCCGGGTAACAACAATCTACCACAATAAAAATCCATGGGGCAAATTTTGCAACTGGTACATGTCAAGTATTTGTACTTTTGGGGATGGTAGAATGTGGAACATCAGGCACTACTTGTTGTTGGCACTACTATTTGTACTCCTTGGGATGGTAGAATGTGGAACATCAGGCACTACTTGTTGTTGGCACTACTATTTGTACTCCTTGGGATGGTAGAATGTGGAACATCAGGCACTACTTGTTGTTGGCACTACTATTTGTACTCCTTGGGATGGTAGAATGTGGAACATCAGGCACTACTTGTTGTTGGCACTACTATTTGTACTCCTTGGGATGGTAGAATGTGGAACATCAGGCACTACTTGTTGTTGGCACTACTATTTGTACTCCTTGGGATGGTAGAATGTGGAACATCAGGCACTACTTGTTGTTGGCACTACTATTTGTACTCCTTGGGATGGTAGAATGTGGAACATCAGGCACTACTTGTTGTTGGCACTACTATTTGTACTCCTTGGGATGGTAGAATGTGGAACATCAGGCACTACTTGTTGTTGGCACTACTATTTGTACTCCTTGGGATGGTAGAATGTGGAACATCAGGCACTACTTGTTGTTGGCACTACTATTTGTACTCCTTGGGATGGTAGAATGTGGAACATCAGGCACTACTTGTTGTTGGCACTACTATTTGTACTCCTTGGGATGGTAGAATGTGGAACATCAGGCACTACTTGTTGTTGGCACTACTATTTGTACTCCTTGGGATGGTAGAATGTGGAACATCAGGCACTACTTGTTGTTGGCACTACTATTTGTACTCCTTGGGATGGTAGAATGTGGAACATCAGGCACCACTTGACATGTACCAGTTCTAACGTGATATATATGATACAGTGTAACTGCAGCCCTGAGAACATCTACATTGGTTCTACCAAAAACTTAAAGCTGAGATGGGCCAACCATCAAAACTGGCAAAGTTACGAAATGACAGCTAGCCGCCCATGTCTGTCAGAACCCTCATACTGCTGACCCTCAGCTCCACTTCCTCACCATTTTTTGCAATAGAACGAGTGGAGCAAGAAAAGAACCTCATCAAGAGGGAGATTTGGTGGCAGTGTAATTTAGGCACCATCTTTTCTGGCCTCAACACCAGAAAAGATCTAGCCGCCATGCTGCGTCTTGGTAAGAAGATCCCTTTCTAAGAGGGTGGAATCTGACAGGCATCAGAGAGAGGTTTTGGTCCAGGAATCCAGTAATTGATGTACAGTTTGCAGATTTCTCAGGGATGTAGAGAGAGAGAGAGAGAGAGAGAGAGAGAGAGAGAGAGAGAGAGAGCATTACTATTGACGTAAGGATTACCTTGACGTCATTTATGTTGTATTTTGTATCTTGTACTCCCCTGATGAATGGCCCGCCACAGACGTATAGAGATAGACGCACCGCGGTGCCGGAAAAGTGACGCCGCCGCGCGCCATGTTGCTAGTACCTGGAAGTGCCAGCTGTTTACATAGCGTGCATAGCATTGGCCAGACGCTATCAGCTGTTTACATAGCGCGCATAGCATTGGTCCGCTTTATCTTACGTCACATTTCTGATGACGTCTTTCTAAAGAACTTTGTATTTCGAACGAGGCGTCCTATACACAGAGCCTCTGAGTTCTGGTATCAATAAGATGGCCGCGATAGCGACACTCGCAAGCAGCGGTGGCAGCGTGCGGCGGTGCGTCTATCTCTTTACGTCTGTGGGGCCCGCTGAGGGCCCGAAAATTTGGGTAACATACTTTGTTTCGCCTTCCAAGAAGAACAGTTGATCGCCGGTTCTAATGAGTTTCTTTTTTAATCATTCTCTCTCTCTCTCTCTCTCTCTCTCTCTCTCTCTCTCTCTCTCTCTCTCTCTCTCTCTCTCTCTCTCTCTATATATATATATATATATACACGTTAGTAAGCAGCTTCTATAGTAAAGCGTATGTTAAATTCCAACCCATGAAAAAAAAAAAAAATTCACATTAGCATTATATATACCTCTGCCTTCTCACTCACATCTATACAGAACACAAAAAGTAGAAAATCAAATAAAGAAGCATTCACTCATCCAATGTTTACCTAGTTACAGTAGATTTCTATGTTTCCATGCCAGAACTGGCAAAATGAACGTCTATTACTGACAACAGTTACTCAAAAAGCTTTACTAATTTCACTAAAGTGACACGTGACAACATTTGAAAAATAGTTTTTACTATATATCGTTCCTCTCCTATTTTTGTTCTTTTTTTTTCTTTCAGGTCCTGATATATACTTTTGTGTGCGTTTTTTTTGTTTTTTTTTGTTATCATTTCTGTAATTACTTTTTTTTTTCTTTCAGGTCCTGATATATACTTTTGTGTGCGTTTTTTTTGTTTTTTTTTGTTATCATTTCTGTAATTACTTTTTTTTTTCTTTCAGGTCCTGATATATACTTTTGTGTGCGTTTTTTTTGTTTTTTTTTTGTTATCATTTCTGTAATTACTTTTTTTTTTCTTTCAGGTCCTGATATATACTTTTGTGTGCGTTTTTTTTGTTTTTTTTTGTTATCATTTCTGTAATTACTTTTTTTTTTTCTTTCAGGTCCTGATATATACTTTTGTGTGCGTTTTTTTTGTTTTTTTTTGTTATCATTTCTGTAATTACTTTTTTTTTTTCTTTCAGGTCCTGATATATACTTTTGTGTGCGTTTTTTTTTGTTTTTTTTTGTTATCATTTCTGTAATTACTTTTTTTTTTCTTTCAGGTCCTGATATATACTTTTGTGTGCGTTTTTTTTGTTTTTTTTTGTTATCATTTCTGTAATTACTTTTTTTTTTCTTTCAGGTCCTGATATATACTTTTGTGTGCGTTTTTTTTTTTTTTTTTTTTGTTGTTATCATTTCTGTAATTACTTTTTTTTTTCTTTCCCCTCAATCTTTTTCGTACTCACATATCACAGTCCGTTTGTTTGTTTGTCTACAGTATAATTATGCACTTCTGTGTATATCTGTTTGTGTTGTAAAGTACTAAAAACAGACTTTTTTTAACTATAAAACGGGGAATGTTATTAGATAAGTATTACTCATGCATGTTCATATGGACTGCAGTCATAAATATATTTTGCAAAGAATGAATTATCCTCAATAACAAAACTTTTTAAACTTCTTTTCCTTCCAGTCCTGTGCCGTCTGGTGAGTAAATCTGAGTGAAATATACAGCAAAATACTTTAGCTAAATATACAGCAAAATACTTTAGACTACCTTGACAATTTTACTGTTTGACAGATATAAAATCGAACAAAAAGGAATGATTAGCAACAAATGAAATGATGTATCCCCCCCCTCCGCAACACCCCCACTCCACACACACACACACACAAGCATACACTATGCTCGTTAGGTCGCCACTCCTAGCTTTTTTTCATCTTTCCTTTGCCTGAAGATAACAGTTTAAGGTTTATTAACCAGGAATAAATGTTGCAGTTGAAATATGCCGAAAGACTTTGTAAGTTTAAAATTCGACCGAACGAAATTGCTCTCTCTCTCTCTCTCTCTCTGGTTTTTGTTTTTGTTGTTGTTTTGTTTTTCAAAACGGAGTTTGAAAATACTTCGACCGTTTTCGAACAAACTTATTTCAATTTCTCTGTCTCGCTCTGTCTATCTCGCTCTGTCTATCTCGCTCTGTCTCTCTGTCTCCCCCCCCCCCACACACACAAACATAGGGAATATTTTGTAGCATGAACAATCACTATAGCTCGACACTAATATATTGTCATTTCCTTATCTTGGTTGTTGCACGTGCGGTTTGCCTGATTCCGCCATATTTGTTGACCCAGTGAGAGCCACCATCGAGTCAAGAGCCAACAGAACCAAATCATGCTCGAGTGAAATGCCGGAGACGTTGGACCAAGACTATATCGCCATGACCTGCCCTCAAATGCCGGCGGGAAAAGCAGTCAACATTCATTTTGACGCGGTTGTGGTCAGAGTATGTGAGATCCGGATTTTTGGTCGTCGTTTTGATGGAGGTACGTTCGAGTATTTAGTAGGTGCGCGTCTAGTTATTTCGTCTGCTTTGACTTCTTGGTTTTTTTTCCACATCTCCTCCTGCTCCACCCCCCCCTTACCCCCCCCCCCCCATCCTTTCCCCTTCTTCTTTTTATTCTCTCTGTCTACTCCTTCTTTGTTGTTGTCTTCCTCCTCTTCATTCTTCTTCTCTTCTTCCCCCTCCTTCTTGTTCTTCTTGTTGTTCTTTTTCTTCTTGTTCTTCTCCTCCTTCTTCTTCGTCTCCGTCTACTCCTTATTTGTTGTTGTCTTCCTCTTCTTCTTTCTTCTTCTGCTCATCCTCCTCCTTCTCCTCCCTTTTTTTTTCTTCTTTTCCTTCTTC
>JACVVK020000397.1:475000-480000 GCA_018292915.2 Batillaria attramentaria | reverse complement strand
ACGGTCACTGTGACATTCCACTTTGCCGTGAGTACTAGCACATGACGCTGCTGCGGGAATATTGGGTTACACTACGTACCATCGCTGGCAGGTAGATATAGTGCATTTGAGATTGCAGTCGTCAACAGCAGCACAGATGACGCGTCTGCAAAGAGCGCAGAGCAGTGCAGCGCGTATAGTCTCACACGGAGAGTGTTTGCTCATCGTTGCCCCGTCTTTGATATCGCCCGTGTGTGGTGGAAAAGGACGTTAAAGTCCCAACCCCTCCCCCCCCCCCCCCCCACCCACCCACCCGCACGCTCGTTGAGAGGATTAGGTACAGTTCACAGATTCACAGATGCAAATTTGGAGGAAAACGCTATGCATTCCTCTTTCACATAACGTCGCGTATGACACCCTAGAAATGCTTTATAATTCCCCCCCCCCCACACACACACACACACACACTCCCCAAAGACTCACGTGTAGAGTGAATTTAAACAACTTCCAATATTCCGTTTTTTGGCAGTGTTGGCAGCGACCACATACCCCCTTATTCCTCTATCGTCTGCTGGCTCCTGTGGCAGCCGCGCATGAATACAAATAGTCCACAAGCCAGCCTCATTTTTCCCTAAGTTTAATATTACCTGGCATGAAACTTATTTACAAAACCAAAAAAAAGCACCAGATTGCCATTTTTACTCTGCACACAAATTTTAATAGGGGCAAAAATGTTGTACTATATTTAACGTAGTTACTACATGACCCGGAAGTTACTACATGACCCGGAAGCTACTAGTGGTCTGTAGCCTTTATTATCCGTTCACACGCTTCCAGCTCGAACTATTGAATTGCGCGTAAAAGCTGAGACACTGCCCATATTTGGCAGTAGCTCTCGCGAGACGTCAGTCTGGCGGCCATTTTCTCCACAGAGCGGAAAGGATTGCTACACGTGACACTGAACGAGAGTGTTGCGTGTGTGCGGCGATTGTCACGTGCGCGGCATGGAAAAAGTAGGACCGTGCTCTATTCACTGGCGTCACGGCGGCGTCTGCAGGGAGTGCCCGCTACAAGCGGATTTAATTGGCTCTGAGGGCATTTCGCCACTGGCAGGCCTGCAGAATCGCAGCGTGTGAGGATCGACCCTGTAACGAAAGGCAAGCGAAACCACATTACACCGCCCCTGAAAGAACTGCACTGGCTGCCAGTCAGTTTCCGTCTTCAATACAAACTAGCAGTCCTGGCGTATCATCACTTCGATGGCACTTTACCGTCCTATTTGTTCGCCTCACTGTCCACATACAATCCGTCACGCACCCTCTGCTCATCCAGTGAAAAGCTTCTCAAAGTTCCTAGGTAAATTTTTGAAATCATTCGGCCAACGCTGTTTCCGATTTGTTCTACTTTACTCTTGCTATGTCGCTCTCTTGGTGCACTTGCAGAGAAGACACGAGATACAACAGAATACAACTCCAATACTTTATTAACAGAAGATGCGCGGAGAACAAATTCATGAAAGAAGAAGAACCCAGAACGCTATGCAGGGCTGCTTATATACTAAACAGGTCAGATCTAGAACATTCCTCAACTTACTGGAAGGTTCGAAATCTTTCCACTGACGTTACTGCACCAGCATGTTCTGGGATGGTCTAGAAATTTCCATCGAAATGCAGTGGCTTTTCGCGATCTCTACAACAACTCCCCTATAGTCTGGAACTCGCTGCTTGCTAGCGCTAGACAGCAGCCTACTTTCAAGGTCTTTAACCCTACCTGTTCCAACTGGCATTCTATTGATTACTGAGAGATATTTTCCTAAAGGCCGTTCTTAACCGGGCGAACCACCGGTCCGGCGAACTTGTTCGGCGAACTGTGTATTGTATACGAACAAGGCAAGCGCGCACACGTACGTAGTTCCAGAGGTTCGGCCGAACTAGTTCTCTTTCTTAACCGACCGTTAATGATATGCATACGTCATCGCCCGAACAAGGCGGAAGTTGAGACAATCGTAAACAACCAAAATGGCCGCCTTCGTAGATCGAGACGACGAGGCATTTGCGGTAGTTATCGTTTTGAATGAACTTCTTGGAAGCCGAGGAAGTGGGGAAAAGAGGAAAAGAGCGCAAGAGAGGGAAATGTCAAAGTGAGTCGATAGCCGCCATGCCGTCCGCCATTTTCCACTTTGTACATGCGCACAACAGCTCTTCCCGAGCAACCAATCAGAGCGAAGGATCGGCCAAAGGATCGCGAGGGTTCCCACGACACGCTGTGCAGACCTCAAACCTAGTTCGGCGAACCTTTCGAACCAGGGTTTGGGAAGAAGTGTTCGGTCGGTTAAGAAACAACGTGCGCGAATCTAGTTCGCCGTACTCTTCGAACCTAGTTCGCGAACCAAAAGTTCGCCCGGTTAAGAACGGCCTTAAGCGAGTACCGGCGTCAGTTTTCCGTAGAATTCAAATCGCAATTGAACAATAAGGATGTATCGTATCAGGTCGCATCGTATCGGCTCGCATCATATCGGGTCGTATGGTATGGTATGGTATGGTATGGTATGGTATGGTATGGTATGGTATGGTATGGTATCGTATCAGTTGCATCATGTTACATTGTCTTGCCTTTCCTTGTTGTGCCTTGCTTTGCATTATCTGGAATGGATGGTACGTGGCGCCTGCTGATGGTCGAGTCTGCTGCACATAATTATCATTTTGCACAGAGGTCACGTGCCCTGAGCCCCCGCCTGTGCCACACGCCCACCGGGAGTACACGGACGATCACGTGGGTACTGACGTCACCTACACCTGTTTCGATGGTTATGCCCACACCAACGGCAGCCTGACACGACGATGTCTGGTGAATGGATTGTACAGCGGGGACCCTCCAGTCTGTACACGTATGTTATGTTATGTTATGTTATGTTATGTTATGTTATGTTGTGTTGTGTTGTGTTGTGTTGTGTTGTGTGTGTGTGTGTGTGTGTGTGTGTGTGTGTGTGTGTGTGTGTGTGTGTGTGTGTGTGTGTGTGTAATTTAACGATTTTTAGCATTCTTTACTGATTAAGTCACTGCCCACAAATCGGGAAACGAGGTTGTTATGATCAACTGTGCACGTGTGTGTGTGTGTGTGTGTGTGTGTGTGTGTGTGTGTGTGTGTGTGTGTGTGCGTGCGTGTGTGTGAGTGCGCGCGCGCGCTAAATATCCCAACGACAGGTGAACCAGTCAATATCATTTTTTAGTGTGAGTGTTTATCACCGAACTCCAAAGAACCCTATTCGTTTTGGTTAACCTTGAACAGGGCTCAAAGTCGCAGGGTTTTGTTGAATGCTACGCAGACGAGCCGGTACCGTAGGTAGGGTAGCTCCAGGGAGGTTTTTAAGTTCATCTTAAGGCGTGAGGAGTTGCTTTTCTTCTCCAACGAAGAACGAATACCGAAGCCGGGATGGGAGAGCGGCTAGGAATGGAAAATTTCTGGACAGGGCCTTTTGCCACCTCCGTGGCATGGCATTTTGATTCTTGTTTTATTATTATTATTATTATTATGTTTTCGTGTCATTTATTCAGTCAGCTTAAAGAAAGTCTATAATATCAAGATTTATGAAAGAATCGAGCAAATCGTCATTGAAAGAGACGGTAGTCAAGTTCAACAAACAACAAATTTCAAGTTGATATTGTGGACTTTCTTTGTGTTAACGTTTATATTGCACATGAAAGTGCGGTTTACTCGAAATAGAACTTGCTCAGTGAGCTTGTTCGGTAGCCATGATCGAGTCCAGAATTTTTTTTTTAATTAGTGACAGTTCGCTTTTAGCCGATCAGAGACACGGAGAGCGTTAGGAAGGAAGTCGGCGATAAGCTCGACCAAGCCGAGGCAATATGGTTAATATGGCTTAGCTGGTATAGTTTGCCCGTTAGTGGGTGCAAATGTACACCTGTGATTCAGGGACGGGGAGTGTGTGTGTGTGTGTGTGTGGGGGGGGGGGGGGGGGGCACAAATGTATTCCGGTCTTCCACTAGTAGGGGCGAATGTACGAGGAGTTGAAACACTTCTTTGTCAAACCTCTTTGATTTTTTTGTTATTATGATTTATACTATATGAAATATTATTACGTATCATCAAATTTCTTCTTATTGTTTGCTATATCTGTATATAGTTGTAATAATTCTGCTACTACTACTACTACTTTTTGACTTCTACTACTTTGACTACTTCTGTGACTTTTACTACCTCTACTGCTGCCATTTTGACTACTACTTTGACTACTACTTTGACTGCTACTACTACTACTACTACTACTACTATTCTTGTTAAAGGTGAGTGCCGACAAGACCAGTCTACCAACATCGTCTCATGCCTGAATCAAACTTCCAATAGGAACTGGACTGTGCTTGGTGAGTACACATGATACTTTTGTTTGTGTGTTTTAAAATTCTAATAATATGGGTACTCAAGGGACGATGATGTAGCAACAGTTATTGGTTGACCTTAGTGACTTCACTTGTTCTCTCTCGCCTAGATTATTGTAACTCGCCCCTTGCCGGTCTTCCTCAAAATCAGTTAGACCAAATTCAAAAAGTAATGAACTGTGCCGCCCGTCTTATCTTCAAAACACCAAAGCGCCAACATGTCTCTCCTCTCCTATCTGATCTGCACGGGCTGTCCATCCAAAACAGAATTCATTATAAACTTGCCACTCTCTGCTACAACATTATCTCAGGTTCTGCTCCCCCCCTATCTGTCCGCTCTCATTCAGCTCTACACACCATCCCGCAACCTCCGTTCTTCCTCCGACACCCGTCTTCTCTGTATTCCCATCCGTCAGAAAAAGTTTCCTGGCCAGCGTGCTTTTTCATACACTGGTCCTGTAATTTGGAACGGCCGCCTCCCCTCTCACAACTGTCATGATCAGTCTTTAAGTCTCACCTTAAAACACATCTTTTCTCCATGCAGTAACACCAACCCCCCATGCCCCTCCCCTCCCCGCTCTCCATCTCTGCATGCCACCTGCAAAAAAAAAAAAAAAAAAAAAT
>JACVVK020000397.1:452500-470000 GCA_018292915.2 Batillaria attramentaria | reverse complement strand
TTCATATCACAGTCGACGGGTATGCCGTTTTGTTGTGTCACTCTCCGCTGACTCACACTACGGTAAATACGTAAATGGAGTAAATAAAACTAGTCACACTGACTGAACCGCCGTGTGTTGTCACTGCCGGGTCTCTCAAGATATCATTCTACAGCAAAGCCGGGTTTGTTGTAGCTAAATTCTATCAAGTTATCGTGGCTTCGATCACCAGTCTCTATTCAGACTGCGAACAAGCAGCCTGAAGTTTATGATACGTTTCAGATCCCTAATTTCGCATTCCATCGCACACTCAGAAGCACTGACTCGTGGCGAGATCTCCGAAGCATGGCACTGACGCGGCTTGCGTTACTCCACGTGTGTGAGAGCCCCACTGTGCAGAGTCACGCAAGGCGCTACAACGCGAGGCGCGCGCGATGTAGCACCGACGCTAGTGTGCACCGGGCCTTAGAGTTAAACCCCAACGACCATGGTCAGAGGAACTGTTACCCGAGATTTTACCCTGTGTGTGTGTGTGTGTGTGTGTGTGTGTGTGTGTGTGTGTGTGTGTGTGTGTGTGTGTGTGTGTGTAGGTGTAAATTTCTGTCCACCCCCTCCAGTCATTCCCCGAATGCAAGTTGACCAGCCCATACACCCCTTGCCGGTATCCAGTGCATCCTACACGTGTGCACCGGGCTTCCAGAATAAAGGCGGAAACGGCGATGTCAAATGTTTATCCTCTGGAGAGTGGGAAACGCCAACGTTGTGGTGCAAAGGTGAGATATCACACTAATATAGCCTGGTTTTCCATGGCAGGGCCGGGCCCTGAAATGTTAAGCGATTTAAGCGTACTACGATTTATTCGACTGCGAAGTGAGCGGATCTTAACCAGTCTCTTGTTCCATGCTAATACAAATTAGCACACGACAAAGAAAGAAAGAAAGAAAGAGCTGTTTTACTTCGGTAACATCTGTTGGAAAGATTACAAAGTACTGTTGAATGTCAGCGAAAACACGCTGTTATTACAGATGGAATGTAGGCTAGCGATCCGTATAGCCATGCCTACTGACCTACTGTGGATCATGACCCTAAACTCCTTCAAAACGCGACCTATCTTTGAACAGCCAACATGGCGGTATAGTGACGGTAAAAGGCCTTTCACACGCGACAATTTTGTACGAGCACCAGCGGTAAAATGCACTCCCGAGTCAGTTAAATCCGCTTGCCACGGCAGCTGCCCAGGGACGCCGTCACCATGCTTCAGGATAGAAAATAGTCCTAGTTTTTCCTCGCCACGCCAGCCAGTCGCCGCTGACCGCGCTTTGTGTATTGCCCAGCGCCATGCCGGCAGCGCAGTCTGTGCACGCTGGGAGCGTGTGAATAGGAAATCCACTCGGCGAACGTGCGAGCTCGCTGCAGGCAGTCAGCGTGTGCAAAGGCTTTTACGAGTGGTGTCACGGTCATGCGAGGTTTTAGGCGACATTTCTCGCTCGCATTGCGTGTTGTTGTTTGGGGCGGTTGGTGGTCTAGCGGTTAAGAGACTTGTCACCAATGCGAGAGGTCAGGGGTTCGAGTCCCACTCGTGGTAAAGAATTTTCCTTTCCGTACGTGGCACCGTTTATTCGGGCCGATCGTCGGGAGTTCTCTCCGGGTACTCCGGCTTCCTCCCCCTCTGCTTTGGAAAAATGTTCGGTCCACCAAATTTGAAAAATAAATGCAATTCTTAATTCCGAAATTTAAATAGCTGAGCTGACCCTTCGCACCACGTGATTGTAATGTGTGTCCAGTGTGTGAGAATGAATGTGATTCACGTGAGCGTGCGGGGGAGCCGGGATAGCCGAATGGTAGAGCGTTGCACTCTGAATGCTAGGGTCGTGAGTTCAAGTCGTATCCCGGCTGGGGCTAGATATTTGTACTGGCCTTTTTCTCGTTGCCCCGTCTTTGATATCACCCATACGTGGTGGAAAAAGACGTTAAACTCCCAAGCACCCACCCATCCTCACGTGAGCGTGCGTGTTGGGTTCAGTTCGCGGCGCTTTGAGCCGAGTCTTGAAATTGGGGAAAGCCTATACAATACTCATTATTAGTATGATTATTAGTTGTTTCGATTATTATTATTATTTGATTCTAAAAAAAAGCAGGAAAAAAGCAATAAAATGCTCTTACAAGTGTGTATGAGCAGACCACAGGACATCGCAGATCATACAAACGTGAACAGTACTTCTTAAAGAGGTAACATCCGATTTCCAGTGTATTTGATGCGCCTGTCAAAATGTGTCAAGGTACTGTGCGCCTCAAAAACTGGTCATTTCCGTATCCGCTCGGAGATCGCCGGAGGTCAAAACACTTGACGATTACCGGAGGGAGCAAAATAAAATGATGGAACAGCTCAAAGTACAGTGTTAACAACAACTAACCTAGGGACTTTAAATCGCTTTCCTATGATTGGAGTGTGTGTGTGTGTGTGTGTGTGTGTGTGTGCGTGTGTGTGTGTGTGTGTGTGTGTGTGTGTGTATGTGTATGTTACTTACTCTGTGTGTGTGTGTGTGTGTGTGTGTGTGTGTGTGTGTGTGTGTTGGGGGGAGGACGATAATCATTTCTTGATTTAATGCGCCTGTCCTATGAACGATTCATCTAAGTCTTGTCTGTGATGTGCATGCGTTGAGGTGTGAGTGCGTGCGTGCAGCGCATGGCTGCGTCGACAGGATAACTTCCTATGCCTTAATTTCAAAGGCTAGTAAAGTTGTACTTTGTTTTGCCAGAAACGAGCAGCCCTGTCTTCCGACAACTGCGACTGATTCGCCGCAAGATGACGTTCCAAGACGCGGAAGACGCTTGCGCTGATGAAGGGGGACAACTGGTATCTATCCATGACGTCTTCACACAGGACACGGTGGCTCTTGTCTGCCGGGGAGGTTAGTGTCTGTACTGTACTGTACTGTACTGTACTGTACTGTACTGTACTGTACTGTACTGTCTGAATGGGTGGTGTCACGGTCATGCGAGGTTTTAGGCGACATTTCTCGCTCGCATTGCGTGTTGTTGTTTGGGGCGGTCGGTGGTCTAGTGGTTAAGAGACTTGTCACCAATGCGAGAGGTCACGGGTTCGAGTCCCACTCGGGGCAAAGAATTTTTCCTTCTCGTATGTGGCACCGTTCATTCAGGCCGATTGTCGGGGGTTCTGTCCGGGTACGCCGGCTTCCTCCCCCTCTGCTTTGGAAATGTTCAGCCCACCAAATTTGAAAAAAATAAATGCAATTCTAAATTTCAAAATGTGAATAGCTGAGCTGACCCTTCGCACCACGTGATTGTAATGTGTTTACGTCCATTGGTGAGAGAATGCATGTGATTCACGTGAGCGTGCGTGTTGGGTTCAGTTCGCGGCGCTTTGAGCCGAATCATGAAATTGGGTAAAGCGCCTATACAATACTCATTATTATTATTATTATTATTAACACTTTCAGCCCTACAGGAATCTAGGTCACGCATGCAGCCTCTGCCTGAGCGTTTTCCAGGCATGAGCATGGGTTACTGCTTTCTAAAGCTAATAACTCTTAAAGTTCTCGATGGATTTTCTTTAAATTTGGAGACATGTTTTATAATATATTGTTTGATATGTGTACTGACTTTTGAACAATTTCAATGAAAATTGCATCAGTCATTGGGGTTGAAAGTTGTAGTTTGTTCCACGGTGTGGTCGGTACCAGGTACCGACCTAGGACAGTGATGCGGGCCCCACTGGTCGGTACCTGGTACCGACCGCGGTAGGAAAGTGTTAACGACTACAACAATAGTCCCGGCCGGCCCCCGTAGTGTAGTCGTTAGCACTTCCGACCATGGATCCCGGGAGACCCTGGTTCGAATCTCATTTTCCCTACCTAGGTCGGCTTCTACTCAGAGCGGGTGTGCTATGGGCCCAATGGGGAGGCTGTTGCCACACAGCCAAGACTCACCCTCTTCAAGGTTGAGACTTTGAGGGTGCTTCCCTTGTTATGACACATCACATGATGTGGATTATTCACAGCCGGCACCGCAGGCCCCGAAACTCCCTGGTTAATGCCGGGATATTCAAATTTACGACAGGAAGCGTGGAATGGGGCCCTATCGCGCAGTCTCAAACCACATGGACCTCCACAGCATCATCTCACCATCATCATCATGAATAATAAAAATTGCCCCAGAATATCACTGGAACTTGCGAAGAGTTTGGGCAGTACAAGAGACAATAAAAGGATGGTCGGATGTTAGGGGGTTTAACGTCCTTTTCCACCACATACAGGTGATATCAAAGACGGGGCAACAATAAAAAAGCCAGCACACACATTTGGCCCCAGCCGGGATAATAAAATAACGACCCGAGCATTAGAAGTCCAGCGCTCTACCATTCGGCCACCCCGGCTCCCCACACGAGATAACAAAAAGGCTGATAGTGATGATAATGATGTGTCATGCGATAACTGAAAGGTTCTGGGTCGTTAGGTGGGAGGAAACATTTCAGGTTTTTTTGTGGTTGCCAATAGTGCAGTTTGTAAACTTTATTTTCCATGGTGAGCATGCAAGTATTAAAATGAATATATTTATCTATTCTTAGCGCTCTGAGTCAGCATCTGCTGGGATATTGCGCTGTATAAAAGCTATTATTATTATTATTATTAAAATTGTAATATTATTATTTCAAAGCGTATAGGTCATGCCTGTGCCAAAACATTGACTGAAGAGATCATTTTTAACATAATAATATCACCGAGTACGAAGATATGCATGGTGGAAAGTAACACACTCTGTGTGTGTGTGTGTGTGTGTGTGTGTGTGTGTGTGTGTGTGTGTGTGTGTGTGTGTGGTGTGTGTGTGTGTGTGTGTGTGTGGTGTGTGTGTGTGTGTGTGTGTGTGTGTGTGTGTGTGTGTGGTGTGTGTGTGTGTGTGTGTGTGTGTGTGTGTGTGTGTGTGTGTGTGTGTGTGTGTGTGATAGGTGGTGCAAGTCGATGCTGGATCGGGTTGAAGCGTGCCCTGTACGATGAGTGGACGGACGGATCAATTGTGAACTACACCAACTACGAAAAAGGCAAGTGAACACTAAAACTACACGCACGCACGCGCGCACACACACACACACACACACACACACACACACGCACGCACGCACGCACGCACGCACGCACGCACGCACGCACGCACGCACGCACACACACACACACACACACACACACACATTCACATCGTTAGTTCGAAGTTTTACATAAACAATCATTGTAAATCGGACCCGCTCTGTGTGTGTGTGTGTGTGTGTGTGTGTGTGTGTGTGTGTGTGTGTGTGTGTGTGTGCGCATGCCATCTTTCCGTTTCTCTTTCAATCCAGATGACCTTGTTACATATTCCTGGAATGAGAAGTGCGTATCCATAGGGACAGAGGAGTTTCCATGGAAATGGAACAGCACAGACTGCGATTCAACATTCTATCCTGTTTGCAAAATGTCTCCCAGCGACTCTGCGGTTTTGATACGTCCCGAAGACACAGGTATTACTCCACATCCCTTTGCTGTTTTCCTGGTGTTTATGTGTGTTTTAACGTGTTCACGACCATGCACCCAGTGTTTGCATGTACAGAACCCCTGCATACCGTTGCCAACCAAACACCTACACCAAAGATCGAAGTTCCCGCCACGAATGAGTAGATGGGCAAATGTTTCTCACCGACAGCATGGACACCAAAACATACACGCAAAAAATGAACAAAAACTGAGGACATTATTCTACAGAAAAAAAGTGAAACGGGTTGAACGTTGAGTAAAGAAGGTTGGGTCATATTGAATGTTACAATGAATTTGTTCTATATAACTTTGAAGTCCTTCAGGAACATCGTACTTAATGTGTGGGCGCTCCATGTGTTAAGATTGAGTGTGGATACTTTACAAATATTGAGTAGTGGTACCTTCTGCATTAATATTGAGCGTGGGTGCCGAATGTGTTGATACTGAGTGTGGGTACCGTATGTGTTAATATTGAGTGTTGGTACCGTATGTGTTAATATTGAGTGTGGGTACTTTACTTATATTGAGTGTTGGTACCTTATGCGTTAATATCGAGTGTGGGTATCTAATGTGTTAATATTGAGTGTGGGTACCGTAGTATGTATTGATACTGAGTGTGGATAACTTATGTGTTAAACATGGGTGTGGGTACTCTACTAATATTGAGTGTTTGTACCTTATGCGTTAATATTGAGTGCGGGTACCTAATGTGTTAATATTGAGTGTGGGTACCGTACTATGTGTTGATATTGAGTGTGGATACCTTATGTGTTAAAATTTAGTGTGAGTACCTTACTAATATTGAGTGAGTGTTCGTACCTTATGCGTTAATATTGACTGGGGGTAACGTATGCGTTGATATTGAGTGTGGGTACCTTATAATAATAATAATGATAATAATATTGAGTATTGCATAGGCGCGTTACCCAATTTCATGAATCGGCTCAAAGCGCCGCGAACTGAACCCAACACGCACGCTCACGTGAAGCACGCATTCTCTCACACTCTGGATATAAACACATTACAATCACACGGTGGGAAGGGTCAGCTCAGCTATTTAAATTTCTGAATTTAGAATTGCATTTATTTTTCGAATTTCCTTGGCTGAACATTTCCAAAGCAGAGGGGGAGGGAGCCGGAGTACCCGGAGAGAACCCCCGACGATCGGCCCGAATGAACGGTGTCACATACGAGAAAGAAAAATTCTTTGCCTCCAGCGGGACTCGATATGTGTTGAAACTGAGTGCGGGTACCGTATGTGTTAATATTAAATGTGCACACGTACGTTATGTGTCAGTATTTACTGTGGATACCTTATGTGTTAATATTGATTGTTTCCACTCTAGGAGTTGTGTTTCACTCACTTGTATTGAGTGTGTGTGTGTGTGTGTGTGTGTGTGTGTGTGTGTGTGTGTGTATGTGTGTGTGTGTGTGTGTGTGTGTGTGTGTGTGTGTGTGTGTGTGTGTGTGTTTTACTTCGGTTTTAGATTGTAAGGCGCCTAGAGCTCGTTACCCAGGATAGGCGTCCTATTATTATTTTATGTGTTAATAGTGAGTGTCGATTACAGGTCTTCATTTGATAAAAGAAGAACTGACCTTCGATTCGGCTGAAACAGAGTGTAAGGACAGAGGTGGACACCTTGTCTCCATCCATGACGAAGAAACAAGGAACAGAACTGTGGAATTGTGTCGACCAGGTGTGTACCTTTTTTTTATGTTGTTTCCATAGTAATGGAAACAACATAATAGGACGGGCTAAAATTTCCACGTTCATAGGCAAGCATCTGTGGTACAAACGCACGTCACTGCCGATCTCCCGCAGAGACGATTTTGCAAGTGTAACTCTGACAATGACGTAAGAAAACTTGCGTCATCGATGCTGACGCGTATGGTGTTCCGAACGCACTTCTCCTCCTCAGTGAGTGCCGTCTGTGCGGATGTGTGTGCGTGTGTGCGTGTGTGCGTGCGTGTGTGCGTGTGTGCGTGTGTGAATTGTGTCCAGGCCCGTTTCTTCGAAAATACTCAACCGAATGGCTTCAAATTTGGGGTATCCAAATATATCAAAATGTTACATTAGACGATTCAAGCGTGTGATGATTGCTTAAGTGATTTGGGAGTTATCGCCCTTTTGAGACAAGTTGGTTGTCTTTCGTGTACAGGCGTAATATTTATTTAAATCACTCAATTTTTTGGCAGTAGATAGCTTGAATACGGACTCTGAACAGAATCACTACTAGAAAATGGTCGCTCTTATAGTTTTCATGTAAACCGAGCCTGAGTTGACATTGCATGTGAACCCAGTTCAGATGCCTATTTCTCCGAAAATACTGAACCGATCGATTTCAAATTTGGGATTTCTAAATGAATCAAGATTGTTGAATAGAAGGCCCGATCCAGGTACGATTGCACACATGATTTGCGAGTTATCGCCCTTTTCAGAAAAAGTGGCTTTCTGGCGTTTAAAGGCGTAATATTTACCTAAACCACTCCATTTTTTGGACATAGAAAGCATGAATACGGACTCTCAAAGAAGTGAATTTTGGATGTTGTCGCTTTTATACTTTTGGCGTAAGCCGTACCTGATGAAAGTGCTGGTGAACACACTTTAGATCTCAAAATCGCTCCTACTATACATAGATAATGAGCCTGGGGTGCCATAAAAAATATACAAAAAAATTAGAAAAATTCACTGCAGCCGTTGTCGTCAGTTGACTCGAAAATTTGTACTCGAAGCACATTTCCTTTACACAAGCCACACGCCTCACAAACATCGCAGAAAAGGCACACGCGCACTGACGCAAAACTGTATCAGCGTCAGTTTGCCGACGTCATGTTTGATTGACGTGGGGGTGTGTCGTCACTTTTCGGAAGTTCTCTATTTGTAGACGGGGAAAGCGGGAGTTTCATTGATGTAGTGAGCTTTGTTTTTTCCACTGACTCTCACTCAATAGCATAGTAGAGTGAGAGAACACCACATAGGTCTCAATGGAGCACATGCACAAACGCGGCTCGCGCAAGTCTGCGTGCGTGCGTGCGTGCGCGCGCGCGCGCGTATGTCTGTGTGTGTCTGTGTGCGCGCGCGCGCAGCAGACATAACACATAGTGAAAAAACGTTCGCCGCGCAGACTTGTCTGTTAAACACATTGAGCCGGTATAAATTCGATCTTTACACTGCGCAGCAGCAACACTTCAATTTTCATGGGACTGCTTTCATTGCAAGAATTGTATCCGAGTCAAAGTTATTACGTCAAATGTATTATGCGTCATCCCAATGAGGAAAACGTCATAGATTTCAAAGAAAACAACTTGACGTCTTCCAAAACCAAGATTGGTCTGACAAGCCCGGTCAGTTGTTTCCATTCAGAGAGAGAGAGAGAGAGAGAGAGAGTGTGTAGTGTGTGTGTGTGTGTGTGTGTGTGTGTGTGTGTGTGTGTGTGTGTGTGTGTGTGTGTGTATGTGTGTGTGTGTGTGTGTGTGTGTGTGTGTGTGTCCTCCCGAATACATGGCATTACAAAAGAACGACCGTGACGACAGCAGGTGATTAAATGGAAACAACATATTGGGCTGGTCAGTGGCCATCTTGTCTAGTCTTCTACATATCTGTGTGTAATATATACGCATATGTATGTGTATTTTTGTGTATGTGTAAGCATATCACGTATAACGCGGAACGGGGCGATGGCCGTGGAAATATGTTGTATAAGCCGATTTCCAGATTGTCATTAATTTTGCTGTTGGCGTGCATGCATGCGTGCTGGGTGCACGTATGTCCAAGCGTGCGTACGTGTGTGTGTGTGTGTGTGTGTGTGTGTGTGTGTGTGTGTGAGAGAGAGAGAGAGAGAGAGAGAGAGAGAGAGAGAGAGAGAGAGAGAGAGAGATTAAACCTGCAACGTACACCAGGTGCGCGAGAACACACACACACACACACACACACACACACACACACACACACACACACACACACACACACACACACACACAGAGAGAGAGAGAGAGAGAGAGAGAGAGAGAGAGAGAGAGCCGGCCCAGAGAGGGGCATGGCCAGTCACCCATCCATCCACTCATCAATCAACCAAACGATCGACCAGCTTCACTAGCCATCACACAGAAGAATTTGTATCACAGGTTGCTGATTAAAAGATACAATAGGGGTAAGATGAGCACAGTGCGTGACCTAATGAAATACCACCACAGAGAAATGTTTAACTGACAGTTTAGGGAAGAAGCGAACAACTGACAAGAGTGAGCCTAGCTAATCTACACCTACATTAGTTTCTCTTACTTTGGTTTGAACAGATTTATTTTATTGTACTGGTGGAAGTACAGAACAAGATGGCCACTGACCAGCCCAATATGTTGTTTCCATTTAATCACCTGCTGTCGTCACGGTCGTTCTTTTGTAATGCCATGTATTCGGGAGAAAACACACACACACACACACACACACACACACACACACACATACACACACACACACACACACACACACACACACACACACACACACACACACACACACACACACACACACTACACTCTCTCTCTCTCTCTCTCTCTCTCTGAATGGAAACAACTGACCGGGCTTGTCAGACCAATCTTGGTTTTGGAAGACGTCAAGTTGTTTTCTTTGAAATCTATGACGTTTTCCTCATTGGGATGACGCATAATACATTTGACGTAATAACTTTGACTCGGATACAATTCTTGCAATGAAAGCAGCCCCATGAAAATTGAAGTGTTGCTGCTGCGCAGTGTAAAGATCGAATTTATACCGGCTCAATGTGTTTAACAGACAAGTCTGCGCGGCGAACGTTTTTTCACTATGTGTTATGTCTGCTGCGCGCGCGCGCACACAGACACACACAGACATACGCGCGCGCGCGCGCACGCACGCACGCACGCACGCACGCAGACTTGCGCGAGCCGCGTTTGTGCATGTGCTCCATTGAGACCTATGTGGTGTTCTCTCACTCTACTATGCTATTGAGTGAGAGTCAGTGGAAAAAAACAAAGCTCACTACATCAATGAAACTCCCGCTTTCCCCGTCTACAAATAGAGAACTTCCGAAAAGTGACGACACACCCCCACGTCAATCAAACATGACGTCGGCAAACTGACGCTGATACAGTTTTGCGTCAGTGCGCGTGTGCCTTTTCTGCGATGTTTGTGAGGCGTGTGGCTTGTGTAAAGGAAATGTGCTTCGAGTACAAATTTTCGAGTCAACTGACGACAACGGCTGCAGTGAATTTTTCTAATTTTTTTGTATATTTTTTATGGCACCCCAGGCTCATTATCTATGTATAGTAGGAGCGATTTTGAGATCTAAAGTGTGTTCACCAGCACTTTCATCAGGTACGGCTTACGCCAAAAGTATAAAAGCGACAACATCCAAAATTCACTTCGTTGAGAGTCCGTATTCATGCTATCTATGTCCAAAAAATGGAGTGGTTTAGGTAAATATTACGCCTTTAAACGCCAGAAAGCCACTTTTTCTGAAAAGGGCGATAACTCGCAAATCATGTGTGCAATCGTACCTGGATCGGGCCTTCTATTCAACAATCTTGATTCATTTAGAAATCCCAAATTTGAAATCGATCGGTTCAGTATTTTCGGAGAAATAGGCATCTGAACTGGGTTCACATGCAATGTCAACTCAGGCTCGGTTTACATGAAAACTATAAGAGCGACCATTTTCTAGTAGTGATTCTGTTCAGAGTCCGTATTCAAGCTATCTACTGCCAAAAAATTGAGTGATTTAAATAAATATTACGCCTGTACACGAAAGACAACCAACTTGTCTCAAAAGGGCGATAACTCCCAAATCACTTAAGCAATCATCACACGCTTGAATCGTCTAATGTAACATTTTGATATATTTGGATACCCCAAATTTGAAGCCATTCGGTTGAGTATTTTCGAAGAAACGGGCCTGGACACAATTCACACACGCACACACGCACACACGCACACACGCACGCACACACGCACACACGCACACACATCCGCACAGACGGCACTCACTGAGGAGGAGAAGTGCGTTCGGAACACCATACGCGTCAGCATCGATGACGCAAGTTTTCTTACGTCATTGTCAGAGTTACACTTGCAAAATCGTCTCTGCGGGAGATCGGCAGTGACGTGCGTTTGTACCACAGATGCTTGCCTATGAACGTGGAAATTTTAGCCCGTCCTATTATGTTGTTTCCATTACTATGGAAACAACATAAAAACAGTTTGAGCATAAACAAGACGTACTTATGCTATGTTCACGGCAATAACAAATACAATCAAAGCAACCTTTGCAACGATAGTTCACGAATTATGAGAGAGTGATAGAGAGAGGGGGGTGGGGGGGGGGGGGGGGAGGGGGAGGGTAGGTCTATGTTTGTCAGTGAGCATTTTCATATCAACGGCGGTCAGCCGCTACAGTCGATCATAGTATGTATTTATTTATGTGGCTGAGAAAAACGTACCGAAAGTGTGATAAACTCTAGAACTGTGCAAAATATAAACGCGTTGTTTTTGCCCCCATAACTGATGTACATTCAGCAGAGGGAATTTTTTTCCCTCTATAATTTCCCCGTCATTTCAGCACTTTATGGTCGGAAGAAAGTGTCCTCGGCAAAACGCAGCTGCTGATTTTGGGATTGTTTTGTGTGGACAGTAGTATGAGTCGGTGGCACGCTAGCTGTGTTTGATTAATTATGAGAAGGTGGAGGAAGACTGACGAGGGGGCGTTGTGTATGTGAGGGTGTTGTGTGGATGTTACAGTATGAGTTGCGTGTCTAAGACAGGACGCTCCAGCCTTTAACTCTTTGACGACGAAGCACAATTTCTAACACGCGATTTCCTATAGGAAATCGCGTGTTAGAAATTGTGCTTCGTCGTCAAAGAGTTAACGGGATTTATTTTGAAGAGGAGCTACAAGATGAATGCACGTTAACTGTTTTTCTTATTTGTTTCCAGCGGTCTCTGCCGGCGCCTGTGGCTGCTGGATTGGCCTCCAGGTTTTTGAAAACAAAACAAAAAATAATTGGACTGATGATTCGCCGTTTGGAGAATATCAGGACTGCAACAGAAGCTCCTGTAAGATAAAACAACAAAATTGTTAAAGAATATGTAATTTTTTCCATTTGCTAATGTTTAAACGGATTTATTCTCTCTCTCTCTCTCTCTCTCTCTCTCTCTCTCTCTCTCTCTCTCTCTCTCTCTCTCTGTCACTCTCTCTCTCGTTCGTAAGGGCCCTGATCGTACTTTTTATTATATTGTACGTTTAGGGACAGAAACAAATAATATAAGTACTTATTGGCAGTAGCTTTGTCCTGTTGTTTGTTGTTGTTACTGTTGGTTTTCTAAACTGTGACAACGCACATCCCGTCAGGGTTTATCTGAATCTCTCGCTTGCCACATGCTTCGGTTCTTGGTTTTGTTTTCACCTTATCATCTTTTTTCGCCCCCCCCCCCCCCACCCCGTCCATTTTTTTCTTTTGATATATTTACGGTGTGTGTGTGTGTGTGTGTGTGTGTGTGTGTGTGTGTGTGTGTGTGTGTGTGTGTGTGTGTGTGTGTGCACGCGCTTTACTTAGTTTAACTTAGTTGTAGCCGAGCAAGGACAAAACGTAAGACAGGTCTGCGCACCTAATCTTATATCCTTGCAAAATAAAATTTCGCTCTCTCTCTCTCTCTCTCTCTCTCTCTCTCCCTCCCTCCCTCACCCCTCTCTCTCTCTCTCTCTCTCTCTCTCTCTCTCTCTCTCTCTCTCTCTCTCTCTCTCTCCACATGTAGAGTTTATCGGAGAAGATGGAGCTTGTTATTAAAGAATCCAATGGGGAACGTGTTGTTTGCCAACTGCTTCTCGTCAGGTAGCCACGGTACAGTATCTCTGTTTCTGCCAGCATCTGCATCATGTGATACGCAAAATGAAAGAGCTTCATATTTATAGACACAATAATACGCAAGTTCATTTTGCTTGTTCACAAGGTCTGAATATCTCAGCTGATCCTTCGAATCACTTGATTGTATAGTGTTCATGTGTTGTGAGAGAACGCGTGCATTTTTATGATTATGAAATGCTGACCTCTGTCTTTGAAAGGTGATGGGGGAAAAAACAAGACATGTGTGCGAATCAACCCAAAGGAGCAATGGATGTGGGACGATGCAACATGTGAACGAAAGCTTTTTCCCATTTGTTCCACCGACACAACAAGTAATCTTCATGTTGTTATTCACATGTGTAAAGTAGTCAGTGTATGTTGTAGTCCTCTGCCATCTGTCTGTCTGTCTGTCTGTGACAAACTTCAACGTTTTGGGGTTTTTGACGGTGGGGGGTGGGGGGGGGGCATTCCACGCTTCCTGTCATAAATATCATAAATATCCCGGCATTAAGCAGGCCCGGGAACTACGGCACCTGCGGTGCCGGTGTCATAAAGTTGTTGGACCCCCATAGTACTTGGCCCCCCCCCTCCCCACGGTCCAATAACTGTAAAGTTAATGGACCCCTCCTATAGTTGTTGGACCCCCCCTGTTACTTAAAGGTGTTTCTCATTACTTAAGGTGTTTTAACCCATGTCGTGATTGTTTAAAGATCTCCCAGTGATGTTTGAACACACACACACACACACACACACACACACACACACACACACACACACACACACACACACACACACACACACGGAGAAGTTTTGGGCTTTTTGGGGTACTGGTTATTATCAACATGTCTACCAAAAAATAATAGATTCTTGGTATTGAAAGAAAAAAAAATGATTAAAATCTCAATGGTAAATAATTTCTAAGAAAATTTTTAAGAGGCCAGCAGAAACAATTATTATAAAACTTTAAACCGTGATTAAAATACAGAAAGCAAAACGTGGTTTACAATGGATGGCGATTTACAAAAGACGTAAACAGATCGGAATCACAGATTTCACATTACGAAATAAATGATTCTTGATACTGAAAGAACAAAATGATTTAAATCTCAATGGTAAGTTTAAAAAAAAAATCTTTAAGAGGCCAACAGAAACAATTATTATAAAACTTTAAACCGTGGTTGAAATACAGAAAACAAAACGTGCTTTACAAGATATGGCGGTTTTAAAAACGACGTAAATAGGTCGGAATCACAGATTTCACATGGCTGCCTCACTTCTACAGTGTCGCTTTATACATATTTCAACACGTCTACCCTGCTTTTATTTCAAAGGTTGCTGTTATTTGGGGAATGGTGTGAGGTGTCTTTTTTTCAATGCACTGCTCAAGGTTTTGTCTCATGGAGCTCTGTTCAAAGTGCACATTAGGTATGTCACAGTTGCCACTTGCAATGGCAAACACGCCGCAGTCATTTCCGCCGGCCGGTTTGTTTCTGCAAACGTATTACCGTTCCTGTGAGCATCCCGTTCTCGGCAAGGCAGGGGGTAGCATATTTTCCTTCAGAAATCCAATGTGTCGGCGTCAATACCTCAGCTAGTTCAGTTTACCTGTACCAAGGTTACTCCTAAACCATAATGTGTCGTGTACGAGTGATAGAAAAGAGAATAGAGCTATAAGTAATTGAATTTTTTTTAAGTGAAAGGGGGGTCCAACAACCATAGAGGGGGTCCAATAATTATACCCTCTGATTATAAGTGTTGGACCCCGGGGGTCCATTAACCTTAACCTTAAAGCCTCCCCATTTCAATTCAATTCAATTCAATTCAATTCAATATAACTTTATTGTCTGTCGATGGCAGAAAATTTTCTTCTGGCTCGCACGCACGCACGCACACACACACACACACACACACACACACACACACACACACACACACACACATTTTGACCCATAGTACACCCGCTCTGGGTAGGAGCCGACCTAGATAGGAAATATCCCGCTTGCCTCGGCTGGGACTCGAACCTGGGTCTCCCGGTCCATGATCCGGAGTGCTAACCACTACACTACGGGGGCCGGTTCAACGTTTCTTTTCAGGAACTATAAATAGTAGAAAAACTAAACGTAATTAGCTATAATTAATTGAATAGTTAGTGACAAGGCCTTTCCATTTTCTAAAAGCTCTTTTATCCCTCTCGGGAAATTCGGGCTGCTTTCGGGAAATTCGGGAAGCGCGTCGTCGCGGTGCAGAGCCACCCAATACTTATTCTATGGTTTTCAAGATTTCTGGGGGAGGAAAACCAAATAACACGGAGGGCGTGAGCATAATTTATACATATTCCCAAATGTTTGGAGCTCGCTGCCGGTCGTAATTAGCAATCTTCCCACACTGTCCGAGTTCAAATCAAACCTGAAAACCCAACTCTTTCGTCAGGCCTTTCACACACAAAAAAGTTGTCTGCCGTTGTTCACTCGGTGCCTCTGTCTGTGATTGTATAATATCTGCTTCAGGCCAGAGTGTGTGTGTGTGTGTGTGTGTGTGTGTGTGTGTGTGTGTGTGTGTGTGTGTGTGTGTGTGTGTTGTGTTGTGTTGTGTTGTGTTGTGTTGTGTTGTGTGTGTGTGTGTGTGTGTGTGTGTGTGTGTGTGTGTGTGTGTGTAGCGCTATGATAAGCGATAGATAAGTACTATTTGTTGTTGTTGTTGTTGTTGTTGTTGTTGTTCTTATTATTATTATTACTTGTACTATTTATGGGGAGCCGGGGTGGTCGAATGGTAGAGCGTTGGACTTATAGTGCTCGGGTCGTGAGTTCGATCCCGGCTGGGGCCAAATATTTGTGCTGGCTTTTTCATCGTTGCCCCGTCTTTGATATCACCCTATGTGGTGGAAAAGGACGTTAAACCCCCTAACATCCACCCACCCTTGTATTATTATTATTATTTTTTTTTAAATTAATATTAGTAGTAGCAGTAGTAGTAGTAGTATTTATTATTATTATTATTATTATTTATACTATTTATTATTTATACTATTTATTATTTATACTATTTATTATTATTATTATTAGTAGTATTATTTATACTATTTATTATTATTATTATTAGTATTATTTATACTATTTATTATTATTAGTATTATTTATACTATTTATTATTATTATTATTAGTATTATTTATACTATTTATTATTATTATTATTAGTATTATTTATACTATTTATTATTATTATTATTATTTATACTATTTATTATTATTATTATTAGTATTATTTATACTATTTATTATTATTATTATTAGTATTATTTATACTATTTATTATTATTATTATTAGTATTATTTATACTATTTATTATTATTATTATTAGTATTATTTATACTATTTATTATTAGTAGTAGTATTTATACTATTTATTATTATTAGTATTTATACTATTTATTATTATTATTAGTATTTATACTATTTATTATTATTATTATTTATACTATTTATTATTATTATTAGTATTTATACTATTTATTAGTAGTAGTAGTAGTAGTAGTATCATTATCATTATTATTATTATAATTATTATTATTGTTTGTACTATTTAGTAGTAGTAGTAGTAGTAGTAGCAGTAGTAGTAGTAGTAGTATCGTAACTCGATCGGGGCTCGAACCCACGCTTCGTCGTGACAGCGGTGACGATGCCGTTCAGTAGCGCTACGAACCTAAATGACTACCACTCACCCCCATTTAAATGTGAATTTGAAAATTCTACTTGTCTCAGCATACTCCAGACCGTTTGAGTGCCTTCAGACAGACGCTGGATGGGACTACAAAGGTGACGTCAGCTTTACAAGAACAGGACGCACGTGTCTGAGATGGGACGCGTCACCAATAGCATCTTACATGTTTCCTGGTGACCCTGATGGCAACAAGTGCCGAAATCCGTTTGGCTCTAACCGGACAGCTCCGTGGTGCTACGTCAGCAAGCAACCTGAGGATTGGGACTACTGTAGCATCCCGCCATGCTGTAAGTTTTTTTATGTTGTTTCCATAGTAATGGAAACAACATAATAGGACGGGCTAAAATTTCCACGTTCACAGGCAAGCATCTGTGGTACAAACGCACGTCACTGCCGATCTCC
>JACVVK020000397.1:392500-447500 GCA_018292915.2 Batillaria attramentaria | reverse complement strand
TAATAATAATAATGATACTAATTATTTCGCACACTTTTATTGCAGATGTTTTCGAAAAGCGATTTAAACACACACACACACACACACACACACACACACACACACACACACACACACACACACACACACACACACAAGATGGGAGTGTTAGTATTCAGAGCTTCGAGCCCCACAGAAGGAGATCTTCCGGCAACTCCACGCGTAATATGTTCTTGTTGGTTCGTTTGTTGGTACAGGGATTTACATGCAGTGTATTTAGAGCTTAGATCTGCGCAGGCAACAAAAATTATTTCGCCGCTAAGTAAGAAGGAGATCTTCAGGCAACTCAATGCGTGATATGTTCTTCTTCTTGTTGTTTGATTGTTTGTATAGGGGGCGACATGCGGCACAACTACTGTCGGAACCCTGGCCGCTCCCAGTCATCGTTGTGGTGCTACACCAACAAGTCAGGAAGTTCATACGGACACTGCTCTGTCCCCCAGTGTCGTGAGTAGTTTTCACTTTCTTTCACATGGCTTCTTTCGCGGATCCGCGATGTGTTCTGTGATAAAAACACATGCAAGACAAATTTATTTATTGTCAAAATATGTCAATAACTCAAAAATACTGTATTATTTATTTTAACACCCCCCCCCCCCCCCCCCCCGCGACCCCCGCTTGCACCCTTAGCGGCTTTTGTCGACACCTAGACCTTTAACACTTTCCAGCCATGTTTTACGGGTTTGCCGCACTCGAGGGCCTCTACCATTTTTTATTTTTTTGTGCTTGGAAAGTGGCTGTTTACATGCTATATAAATAAAAAATACATAAAAAATGATAAAAACCCGCTAATTAATATTGTAAACAAGGAGAAATGGCTCCATCCCATAAAGTTGTTCCTCCATATTTCGTGTTAGTTTGTCTGTTTTGTTGTTATAGTTGTTTTTGTTTTCTTTTGTTTTTTACTTGTTTGGTTTTTTCTTTCTTTCTCTCTTCACGTCTGTAGCGGATCCAGAATCTTAAGGAAGGGGGGGGGGGACGGGGGTGGGGGGTGGGGGGGGGGGAGAGGGAGAGGACATCAGTTCCGTGAACTAATCATTTGACGTCAGCCTCAAGCAGGTTGTCTGACACTAGTGACAGGAAGACTAGTGGCAGGCCGCTTGTTTATGTCTTCGTGATTTCCCTGTCGGTGTTGTGACTTCCCCGACTAAATGAATTTTTACATAAAATCTGGAAGATGTAGATCGAGGGCTGGTGAAATGTCGGAGACAGTGACGATATTAACAGATTTTGCCAGATTATGTCAGCCTCAGGTAGGTCGTCTGATAGGCGATGCTTATTCGTGTCTTGTGATTTCCCTTTTGCTTTTGTGACTTCCCTGACTGACTGGATGGAGAAAATCTGGAAGATGTAGATTGAGGGCTGGTAAAATTTCGGAGACACAGTGACGATATTAACAGATTTTGCCTGTGAACTAAACATTTTATGTCAGCCTCACGCAGGTCGTCTGATAGGCGATGCTTATTCGTGTCTCGTAATTTCCCCGTTGCTTTTGTGGCTTCCCTGACTGACTGAATTTTTACCTAAAATATGGAAGACCTGGAGGGTTGGTCAAATGTGACCCTCCACCACGAAATGAGTCTTCTTGTGCTATTAGTTCATGTTACAAGACGACCCATTTCGTGGTGGAGGGTCACAAATGTAAACGCGCCAGCCTGGATTTAATCCGGGTTCAACCCATGCAGTAAAATTGGCAAAGGGTAAAGAACCTCAAATCGATTTATCATTTTTGTTGTACAGCCACGGGTCTTCTCCACTTTCATGAATCCGATGAGGCCATACCTTCCCTGGAGTACTGTTACAACCCAGAGACACACGGGCCGTCGTCTTTCAATCAGACTCGAGAGGCCTTCCAAAAGTTCTGCAACGATACTGTTCTGGCGAGCTGCTACACCGGAAGTTACATGGCAGCCGTCAGCATCGTGTGTGGTGAGACGTCATTTTGTTTTTGGCCCACGTGTGTGTGTGTGTGTGTGTGTGTGTGTGTGTGTGTGTGTGTGTGTGTGTGTGTGTGTGTGTGTGTGTGTGTGTGTGTGTGTGTGTTTCAGACACTAAAGCTAGGAGGTACATGAAAACTGGCAAGTGTTAACTTGTGACAAGGTCTTTCCAAACACACCTTTTTGAATGACCTTTGGGTAAAAAAAAAAAAAAAAAGTTCCAGCTCAGCGTTTTGTCATTGTCTCAGCAATCACAAACACCATTTTTTTTTTTTTTTTTTTTTGCTGCCCCAACTCTGCCGGCTCCAGTGGTGTTCCTCCCGGGTAATGGGTGGAACCCACGGAGGGCTCGGAAGCTGGGACAATTTTTACTATGCATGATGATGGAGATGATGATGATGGTAAGATGATGCTATAGAGGTCCGTGTGGTTTGGGACTGCGGGACAGGGCCGCATTCCACGCTTCCTGTCATAAATATCCCGGCATTAACCAGGCCCGGGAACTACGGCACCTACGGCACCCGGGAACTACGCCATAAGACGTGTCATACCAAGGGAAGCACCCCCAAAGTCGCACCCGTGAAGTGGGTGAATCTCGGCTGTGTGGTAACAGCCTCCCCATTGGGCCCATAGCACACCCGCTCTGGGTAGGAGCCGACCTAGGTAGGAAAAATCCCGCTTGCCTCGGCTGGGACTCTCCCGGTCCATAGTCCGAAGTGCTAACCACTACACTACGGGGGCCGGTACAAACACCATTCTCGGCACAGATAGTAGTTGGTCTGAAGGGATTTCATGTTTCACAGTTTAGGGCGACCTTGCTAAGAGGCTAAGAGATTGTCTCTGACCCATCCCACAAGACCAAAATTCACCCGTTAATGTTTATAAGCATGTTATTGTTACACAGATGTGTGCGAGTCGAGCCACCAGCCGCCAGGCAATGCTATTGACCAACATAGCACAATGTGTACCACGCGATAAGCAAGATGATACACGTCTGTAGAAACTGTTTTTTTCACCAGCAAAGAAAGTGGCAAAGAGTATGTTAACTGCATGCATCTGCCTTGTCAGTCTTTAGCCAGCTTCACCCATTCACCCAACCATTTTGATCAGAATTTTATTGTTATACAGACGTCTGCGGACCGCCACCCAAAGTCGCTCGCATGAAAAGTCCAGACGGGGTGTACAGGGCAAATGATTCCGCCACCTACACCTGTGACGACGACTTCTACCCCATCAGCGACGGCCCCACCACCATTACCTGTCGTTCGGACTTGACGTGGACTGACTTTCCGGAACAGAGCCTGCGCTGTGAAAGTAAGATGATGATGATGATGATGATGATGCATTGATGATGAATGTGCGGGTGTTTGGGGAGTGATGATGATGATGACGACGACGACGATGGAGTTGTTGTTGACGTTGACGACGACGACAATGATGTAGCTGCTGCTGATAACGGCGATGGACGATTATCTTTAAGGACGACGATGGTGGTGCAATAATGACATTTATGATGACGACGACGACAACAATGATGATAATGATTGTGGTGATGACGTGGTTTTGATAATGTTCTTTTCTAGCGCACCCCCCCCCCCCCCAAAAAAAAAAAGAAAAAAAAAAGAAAAAGAAAAAAAAAAGCACTGAATAACCGTAGCGCGGGGGAGCAAATGTAAAGGAAAAATGCTTCCTATTCAAATTCCCCTCCACCTGGAACCCACTCTCTGGGGCACAGAGTCTTTCAGTGGAAAGTACCTCTGTGCACGGTGGGGAAATGGCGCTCACTGCGCTACCGTGACGGGCCTAAATTGTCTCGGTGCTCTCAAACACAAGGTCGCGCACTATGTCATCCTTCACCAGCTTTGAACCCAGAGGGATCCTCAATGGCGCAAGTGATGGCAGGTTGTCTTCAGAGTGAAAGTAGGCGTGTTTCTGAATCAGAGACATACATAACATGTCTCTGTCTGCATGGACAGATCTATTATTACATTCAGTCCTAGAGCACGGGTGTGTATGCTTTTGTAATCGTCTCTTATTCCACCACAAGGCAGGTACGTGATCGTCTGCACCGTGCAATAATACTTGCCTATAGAGTGCAACACCTTGGCCTGTCAGAGTGCAACCCTCTTGCCGTTTACTCACATCCTGTTGGAACAGTGTACCACGTAAACAGTACCATCAAAGCGCAACAATAATTGTCCGCTGGCAAAGATTTTGCCCAAACGAAAAGTGGTCGGATATTCAAGACTTCGTTTCAAATCGAATTATATGACACACAAGTCTTCGCTTTTCTAAAAAAAAATTCGCCATTTTTGAAAATGGCGCTGGCTGTAAGCAGTCACATTTTCACGACCCGCCGAAAAGGGACAGCACTCTGGAGTCTACCTGGAACCTTGATATGTTTGCAAACATTTTCTTTTCACCGAGTACTGACACTAGTATCACACATAGGCTCTGAACGGTGAGATAAGGCTTCAAGAAATATACTGAGCATTCTCATTTTCGTTGACGTGCCTTCGTACTCTAAATACCAACATAAGAAACCAGATTGCCTCACTGTGTCACAGAGTGGGAAAACTTTGCCAGAGAAAAAAAAGTGAGTAGTCAAGAAAACACGAACCCTCCGACACCGAACGAGCTTACAGACGATAGCGTCACTTCCTGCGTGGATCTCACCAGCGGTATGTACAAGCTACATCTCGGACCAAAGGTTGAGGTTGGCATGCTGACCCTCCATTTTGGTGAGTAATGTATTTCAGTGACTGTTGTTGTGTTTTGTGGTGTCTGTGTTGTTGATGGCAAACGTGTTTGGTTAATAGGCTGTGTACACCTGCCAGTTTTCTGGGTTGAACCAGGGTTGGTGCGTTTACACTAACCCAACCCCGGGTTAAGAGCGACCCGGGCTCAACCTTGCTACGAACCCGAGTTGAACCCTGGTCCAGCCCACATTGCGCTTACTTACTTATGCCTCTTGATTCCGTGGGGAACATAGGGCCGCAACAACACTCCCCCAACGAACCCGGTTCTGGCTGGTCCTCTTTAGCTCGGCCCACGTCATTCCGGCTTCCTTCATTTCTGCGTCGACACTCCTGCGCCAAGTCTGTTTCGGGCGACCCACTTTCCGTTTACCTTGTGGATTCCAGTCAAGAGCCTGCCTAGTGATGTAGGATGCAGACTTTCGTAGCGTGTGGCCTATCCATCCCCATTTCCGCTTCTTGATCTCTGTTTCAATTGGGGTTTGTCCCGTCTGGTTCCATAGCCTACATTGCACTAAACACTTTTATACCATCAGTGGTCGAGAAGATTGTGAGCACTAATTAGAATGGTCTCAAAAAAAATCTTATCTCTGTAGATCTAAATTTGGCGCAGCGGGAATGTTTCGCTTTGATTATACTCATGTTTGCTGCAGTAAGAGGCGTCAAGAAACAGTAGATCTTGCCTGTTTTATGCATACATGGCCAAAACCGTGTAACAGTCAAAAACGTGGGATGCGCATGCGCGATATGGAATGTGTTAAATCTTGACATTTTTCAACTTTCTTCTCGATAACGCAGAGATCCGTGATAAGCATTACTGTGTTTCAGCACTGAAAATGTTGTTCCGAGATATCCCCCCAGACAACATTTTCGAGTTCTTGAAAGTGTCCAACTTGTTTTATAAAATCTAGTCTCTCATGCAGTATGGACTTTCTTTGACCTACCTTGCTTCGAGATTTTTTATGAACATGTTTATCTCATTTGGACCTGACAGATTTTTTTTTTTTTTTTTTTTTTTGGGGGGGGGGGTGTTTGTTTGTTCCTATTTTCTCTCTCTCTCTCTCTCTCTCTCTCTCTCTCTCTCTATATATATATATATATATATAGCTTTTTACCCTTTTCACGACCTGGCAGAGGTACACTTTTACTTAGCCGCGTATTGGTCTTTGTTGCTTGCGCGGCGTTTAGCCCTAAATAACTAACGAACTATTCTCGATATCGTATCTATTGTGTTTAGTTAGCAAGTTTTGCTCGTTTCATTCTCATGAGTTCAACTTTTCGATATTTTATCAGAATCCTGCATAATTATCACGCCTTTTTTCACGCTTTGAATCTGCTAATTAATATGTACCCTGCAGACAATGGAAGCCTGTCTCTCCCACACTCCATGTCAGCCACTGTTGTCATGGAAACTGGAGCACCCAAGAACTGCTCCGAAGTGAACATTTCCACCCTAACAACCATGACGTGTCCGCAGTACCCTGTAGGGAAAGAGGTTCAAATCTTGATCGAGTCCGACGACAGTTCACACTTCAGACTGTGTGAGTGGAGGGTGTTTGGGCGAAACAGAGGTAAGATGATGATAATGACAATGAAGGTGATGATGATGATAATACAGTTTTGATGTTAATCATGGTGATTGTGATGACAACGACGATGATGATACGACGACGACAACGACGATGATGATGATGATTTTGGTGACCATCCCTGGCAGGGCATCCTCGAATACTCTGGCAGAAAATCTTACACGTGTGATTTGCCTGTCGGAGTTTGATTGGCGGCACTGACTTGTCAATCAAACTCTGGCTACATGTCTGTTTTGTACTCTTGTTTTAATTTTGTCTTCAGACGGGGGACGAGCATTTGAGTGCCTCCAGTCAAACAACGGCCTTGACTACAAAGGCAACGTCAACTTCACTGCAACAGGCCGCACGTGCTTGAGTTGGGACGCGGCGCCTACGATCCTGTCAGCTGACCTGTTTCCTGACGCCTCATTGGCTGATGTCGGCAACAAGTGCAGAAACCCGATTGGCTATGTGAGGGACGGGCCGTGGTGTTTCATCAACAACACAGACGCTGACTGGGAATTATGCGTCATTCGTCAGTGCAGTAAGTGAAAGAATGTGTCAGCTTTGGCGATTGTTGAACCTACCTGTGCTGGGTAGACGGTGGGGATAAGCACATAGCTCCTAGATATAGGCAGCGCTCTCAGGTTTACTTATTTCCCCTATTTTAAAATTGACCTGACTGGGTGCATGGTTTCAGCTTTAGCGACGCCTTTCAGTGTTCTCTCTCACTCTGTGTTTGTGTGTGTAGAGAGAGAGAGAGAGAGACAGACAGACAGACAGACAGACAGAGGTTTTCATTTGTTCTCTGTTCAAAAGGTGAATGGTGTTACTTCAATGGGGGCCTGTTTGATTACGCTGGAGAGATGAACACCACAAGCAAAGGAACATGTTTGGCATGGCCCAATGATACGGACAAGGGTTTAATCCGTGCTCAGGATTTTTCAGGTAATGTTATTAAATATTTACGTATTCTTTTCTTTTTCTTTTTTTTTCTTTCTCTTTTCAAATCTGTCAGAGAGAGAGAGAGAGAGAGAGAGAGAGATGATGATGATGATGATGAAACGCTTATGAGCATAATACTTACAAGTAGTCCTCTGAGAGAGAGAGAGAGAGAGAGAGAGAGAGAGAGAGAGAGTGGTGATGATGATGAAACGCTTATTAACATAATACATGTACTCAGAAGTAGTCCTCAGAGAGAGAGAGAGAGAGAGAGAGGATGATGGTGATGATGATGATGGTGATGATGAAACGCTTATTAACATAATACTTACAAGTGGTCCTCACAGAGAGAGAGAGAGAGAGATGATGATGATGATGACACGCTTATTAGCGTAATACTTACAAGTAGTCCTCAGAGAGAGAGAGAGAGATATGATGATGATGATGATGATGAAACGTTTATTAGCATAATACTTACAAGTAGTCCTCAGAGAGAGACAGAGAGAGAGTGATGATGATGATGATGAAACGCTTATTAACATAATACTTAGAAGTAGTCCTCAGAGAGAGAGAGAGAGAGAGAGAGAGAGAGAGAGAGAGAGAGAGATGGTGGTGGTGGTGGTGGTGATGATGATGATGATGATGATGATGATGATGAAACGCTTATTAACATAATACTTACAAGTAGTCCTCAGAGAGAGAGAGAGAGAGAGAGAGAGAGTGATGATGATGATGATGATGAAACGCTTATTAACATAATACTTAGAAGTAGTCCTCAGAGAGAGAGAGAGAGAGAGAGAGAGAGAGATGGTGGTGGTGGTGGTGGTGATGATGATGGTGATGATGATGATGAAACGCTTATTAACATAATACTTACAAGTAGTCCTCAGAGAGAGAGAGAGAGAGAGAGAGAGAGTGATGATGATGATGATGATGAAACGCTTATTAGCGTAATACTTACAAGTAGTCCTCAGAGAGAGAGAGGTAGAGAGAGAGAGAGAGAGAGAGGGAGAGAGGTAGAGAGAGAGAGAGAGAGAGATGATGATGATGAAACGCTTATTAGCGTAATACTTACAAGTAGTCCTCAGAGAGAGAGAGAGAGAGAGAGAGAGAGAGAGAGGGAGAGAGGTAGAGAGAGAGAGAGAGAGAGATGATGATGATGAAACGCTTATTAGCGTAATACTTACAAGTAGTCCTCAGAGAGAGAGAGGTAGAGAGAGAGAGAGAGAGAGAGGTGGCGTCAATGCCGTTGAAACGGTGATCGAGATGGTTATTCCCTTACTCTCAACAACCCTACATTCACTGATGCTTCCACTACTGCGTCAGTGGTCCTCCCAATGGATATTTTAGGGATTTGTAAACATGTAATGTCACCAGCGACCACGTGCGAGTTCCACTGAGACGTCCACGTGGCCGGAGCTTTAGTCTGTTTCATACAAACGCATCACTTCACTTGTAAGCGAAGTGGGCAGCAGGCGCCTGCTTTGGCTCATTTCTTAGAAACGACAGCCCCAAAATGGGTTCATACTTTGCACAAATCTAAATAGTATCATGTTCTTGTCGCGGTTATAAGCCCAGGTCGGTCCGTGAACAAAAAAAAAAAAAAAAAAAAACAAAAAAAACACAAAAACAAAAAAAAAACCCCAAACCTGCAGGATGTATATCTAAGTCTACATGCGGTCTGTCTCAGACAACAGCATGGATCACAACTTCTGTCGTAACCCGGACCGGTCCGAAGCACGGCCATGGTGCTATGTCAATGATGCTTGCAAGGAGAGAGTCAAGTGTACTAAGGTCCAGTCATGCGGTAAGTTATATTTTGATTTTCTGTTTGCTATTTCATTTACAGACGTGCAAAACCGCAATAAAAACATGATAATATCAGGGACTCTCTCCCTCCAATAGAAGCTCGGAGCGTCTTACATTAGACATACAGTCATCCAGAAACACACGCAACATGCCTCCACACATACATTTACTACAAACACATAATGTGCAGCATCATACACGGGCTGCCCCTGGCTTCCACACACACACACACACACACACACACACACACACACACACACACACACACACACACACACGACCGGCAAGATGATGATGTGGCAACAGTTATTGGTTGAGGGCAGTGAACAGGTGGGTCATCATATTTTCTTTGATGGTTTTGTGTCTGCATATCTGATTGATGCTGGAAGATCATTCCAACAAATACCGACTTTGGTGTGGAACACTACACCTTGTACAGTATTATTGCACCGCCCTGCTATAATGTCGACATGCAACATGCGGACTAGTCACACACGGATCTTCATTGCAGGAACATACCATCACCGTCAGCCTAATCATTATGCAGATAAAGGTGCCTCCTGGGATTTTACCCACCACTTGAAAAGAATGTTATGGGAGCTGGCGGAGAGTTGGGGCAAAACCGAAACGAAGACGTTTCAGCAGGTATTTCTTTTTGTCTGTAGGAGCCGTGGTGATTCGAGGAGGACAGGCCGTCGCAGTAGCAGCATGGGTAAAGGAGTGTTACAACCCATCTACGCGTAGCATAACCACGTTTAACACCTCGGAAACGGCGTACAAAGAAGAGTGTTTGTCCGTCATGCAGTCAGCTGTAACCGCCACCTGTTTTGGGAATGACACCCTGTCTGGCAACCCGGTTGCTGTCAACATCGAGTGTGGTAAGAAAAATGAAAACCAAAAAGATCAATAGGGTTTCCTTTTTAAAGGGACACAGACGTACCTGTCAAAAGAGGTGTGGCCTGTGAAATTTTGGTCTGCACTGTGTGCCTGCTGTGTGTTTTTTTACGCACAAATAACATAATTACAGATCACCTACGTGTTCTATACCTGACGGAATAATGTTTTGTGCAGTGATAACAAAGGCCAACCAAACTTTCAACCCAAACATGTATATAGGCACGTATTTCAGAGAGAGAAAAAATTGAGCTTGAACTAGTTCTGATTCAAAAAAACTAGTTCTGATTAAAAAAAAAGCTGCCTTTCACTCTTAACCCGTTCCCGCGGGAGAGACCGCGTAGACCATTTACTCTAACCTCCACTTTCCTACGACTAGCTCCTTTTGCTAATGAGCGACTCGTGGGTAAATCGGCCCTAAATATACGGCCCTTTAAGGTCCGCCTTGTGACGTCAGTATCAAAGCTCACAGAACGTTTGAAGTTGCTTTGTTATCGTCTGATATCACACCACTGAGGCTCACGACACACGGGAAACGTTTATGTTCTAAGAAACACGGAGAACGTTCAAAACACGCCAGTGGAAAATCAGGACAAAGGCATGTTGTAACCGCGTGCCACACGAGAAACACGGAAAAAAATACCATGTTCGCTGTTTGTGCGGACTAAAACCGCTCTCGTGTGACATATTAGCCGCACTACGAAGAAGACAGTTGGTGCACTGTGTTCGAGTCAGCGTTTGCCCGTATGATACAGTCACAGAGAGGACAGCCACAACATGTCCTTACGTTACATTTTTCGGAGCACGTTCGATGTCAGTTCGATGTTTGATATCTCCCGCGGGACATCGACCTCATACATCAGGGCCCGTATGTAAAAGTCGAGGTTAATTTAACCCACGGCTACGGGCCTAACCTAGACTATGACAAAAAAAAAAAACCCAAACAAAACAAACAAAAAACCAAAGGCAAAATTAAATACAAAAGGAAGCGAAGATAGGAAGGGAAAAAATCCTTCTCTAACGGCTTAGGCTCCTTGCTGGAATGGGCCCGCTTCTTCATTTAAAATAATAATAATAATAATAAAACAGAAAATTTAACCCTACAGCTAGTTTAGTTCGAGGTTAGACTCTCACCCAGGGCCCGTATGTAAAACTCGAGGTTAGTTTAACCCAAGGCTACGGGCCTAACCTAGACTAGGACAAAAGAAACCCCAAAACAAAATTAAATTTAAAAAAAGGAAGCCAAGAAAGAAAGACACAAATCCTTCTATAACGCAAATACACCTTGCTGGAATAGACCCGCTTCCTGTAAAAAAAAACAAACAAACCCCAAAACAAACAAACAAACAAACAACAACCAAAAACAAAACAAACAAACAAAAAACCCCAGAAAATTTAACCCTAGAGCTGGTTTAGTTCGAGGTTAGACTCTAACCCGGGGCTAAACTCACTTTTACATGCGGGCCCATGGCTAAAATCCCTAACCTCCACTATTGCATACGGGCCCAGTGTTTCCGCTTTCGCACTGTAGTGTAGTAATCCGAAAATGACGCAGAAAATATGAGACTGCGTCCGAGGGACGCACACGTTTTTCTGTAACTGCCCTGTCCATTGGAACGATCCTTGCTCACAGCTGATGACAGAATAGTTGTGCGGGTTGTGATGAGTAGTGATGATTCGACTTTTTCGAAGTTTCAACGACCGGGCAGAAAAGCCAGTAAATAGGCAGATTTAGTAGGACTTCGTAAAGAGGACATCGCTGAGCAGCGTAACCCATTTACATGTAAATTAGGCTCACACGGCAGAGGCCGCGAGCTGCTAACGCGCTGTGATTGGCTAATGGCACCCGTAACGTGCCTAATTTACATGCAAATGGGTTACGCTGCTCAACGAAGTCCTCCGTACAAAATCCTACTTAATCTCACTAATATCTGCATACTGGTATTTTGCTTCTTCGAAGGAACTCTCCCGGCATGCCTTCCAAACTCCCTCACAGTCCACCAAACAACAACGACAACAACAAGATCAACAACAACATATCAACATCAACAACAACAATAGCAGCAACAACAGCAGCAGCAGCAACAACAACAACAACAATATCAACAACAACAACAACACCAAGCAAACGTTTTCGCTATGCTGCCTCCTCTTGTTTCTCTGGCAGAGACCTGTCTGTATCCACGTCCTGTTCCTGGTCTGTTTGTTGACGGATCGAGACCGTACGAAGTCGGAAGCAACGCCTTGTACAAGTGTCCACGAGGTCAGGTGATCGGTAACATCACTTGTGTCGCCGCGGGGAACTGGAGCGAGGTCAACTTCACGCTATCAGACTGCTACGGTAGGTCAAGCGTGACGCATACACCTAGGTATGTTTATTGTTGTTGTTGTTGTTGTGTGTGTGTGTGTGTGTGTGTGTGTGTTTAAATAAACAGTTCTATGTGGGGTTTTTTGTTTGTTTGTTTGTTTGTTTTTTTAAACGAGTCTGTTATAATCATCCGTTGTTTGACGTTCAGCTGTCGAATGAACTTATCACCAGTGTATGGTGCCAGAGGACTTTAACTCTTTCCGGCGGTCGGTGGTCTAGTGGTTAAGAGACTTGTCACCAATGCGAGAGGTCAGGGGTTCGATCGAGTCCCACTCGGGGCAAAGAATTTTTCCTTCTCGTATGTGGCACCGTTCATTCAGGCCGATCATCGGGGGTTCTCTCCGGGTACTCCGGCTTCCTCCCCCTCTGCTTTGGAAATGTTCAGTCCACCAAATTTGAAAAATAAATTCAATTCTAAATTCCGAAATTTAAATAGCTGAGCTGACCCTTCGCACCACGTGATTGTAATGTTTTTATGTCCAGTGTGTTAGAGAATGCCTGGGATTCACGTGAGTGTGCGTGTTGGATTCAGTTTGCGGCGCTTTGAGCCGATTCATGAAATTGGGTAAAGCGCCTGTACAGTAATTATTATTATTATCATCATTATCATCATCATCATTATCATCACCATCATCATCATCATCATTATTATTATTTCCCCGCTTATGCTACCATTATACGTCTGGCATTAGCTGCTTGGATCACGTGATGATATCGCACCATGTGGGCCACGTGATTTTACATATTTTTGGTTGGAAGTTTTGCTTAGACGTTGTACTTTTCTTTGACGTCACCTTCGGCTGTTGCCAAGGAAACCTCACAGAAGACATGTTGGAAAGGGAGGTAAAACGTTAAGAAACTGCTAACAGCTCGTGTAGAAGGAGTTAATTCAAACACCCAAACAACCACTAACCCTGACCAGTGCAGTTGTTGTTGTTGTCTTTCGTCTTTCTTGGTCACACTGGAAGTTCAGTTCTGAGCATGAAGTCTGCTGTCCGCTCCAGCTCCCGCTGAGGGCCGTACAGTTTGGTGTGTAGAGGCGTTTCCGATGACCACGTCGTCATCCATAGCTATTGGTACCTATAGTAGACAGGTGGAGCTCGCTACCCCTGGTCGGCAGTTCACCTACGAGAAGGAAAACTCGGACAAGAAAACCAAAACCCGGGATGGGAAAAATCTCCCTCCCGTACTCCCAGGATAGGGCACACGCACGTACCAGGAGATACGGGTGAGGTGAACCCCGACAGAAACCTCGAGATGCTGAAGACGGAAGTAGTGGGCCGCACGGCGCTTCCTGACAAACCCCGGCACTGCGTACTCCCGTCAATGAATCACACTGGAATCACACCAGTGTAGTGACCCCCAGGAATGAAAGGTTTATTTATATTTACAGTGTGTGTTGTTTTCACAGACGTATAGAGATAGACGCACCGCGGTGCCGGAAAAGTGACGTCGCCGCGCGCCATGTTGCTAGTACCTGGAAGTGCCAGCTGTAAACATAGCGCGCATAGCATTGGCCAGACGCTATCAGCTGTTTATATAGCGCGCATAGCATTGGTCCGCTTTATCTTATGTCACATTTCTGATGACGTCTTTCTAAAGAACTTTGTATTTTGAACGAGGCGTCCTATACACAGAGCCTTTGAGTTCTGGTATCAGCAAGATGGCCGCCGCGTAGCGACACTCCCAAGCAGCGGTGGCAGCGTGCGGCGGTGCGTCTAGATCTGTACGTCTGTGGTTGTTTTACAGGCACCTGTCCACCTCCGCCTGACCTTCCCCGCCTGACAGCCCCCAACGTCCTGTACAAGGCCGGGCAGTCTGTGACGTACACGTGTCGTGATGGATTGTACCCGATTGGTGGAGACACTACTGTCACGTGCATTTTGGACGAAGTGCAGAATGCATCTGTTTGGTCGAACATCCCAGAGGAAGGGCTGCAATGTGAAGGTATTTGAACTCTTTGTCTTTTAAAATTATTCTTTTAACCGTTTTGTTGTTGTTGTTGTTGTTGTTGTGTTCTTTCTTGTTTTTCTTATCTTCTTTTTCTTTTTCTTGATGGCTTTTTTCTTCGTTATCGTCTTCTTCTATCCTTTGCTTTTCTTTTTTTTATCATTTTGTTTGTTTTTATTTGTTATTTTTCATTTACTTTCATTTTTCATTTTTCTGTTTCACCATAATATTTGTTCCCTCACATCCCATCCATGCATGCACCACCTCCCCCCACCGTCCTCTTTTCTCTTCCTTTTTCACTGCCATCCCCCCCCCCCCCCCCCCCGATTTTTTACTCCTTTTTTGTCTTTTACTGTTTTTCTTTCCTTCCTATGTTTTCTTCTTCTTTTTATTGTTTTTTCTTTTGCTCGTCACATTACGTCGGTGAAAGAGAGAGACACACAGAGACACAGACACACAAACATTAAGACACACAAACAGACATACAGACACACAAACAGACAAAATGTTTTAAATGCTCCTTTTCCTTTCCCAGACTATACAAACTTCGCTACTGACGTACACAATGAGAGCGACCACTTCACATCCGGGCAGCTTCAGGACCTGGTCGACGATGACGTCAGTTCCTGTGTTGAGGTTGCCAGTGGCAACTACACGCTCATGGTGAAAGCTCGGTTGGAAGTGGAAGCCATGAGTCTTCACTTCAGTAAGACATCTGTTGTTGCTCTCTGTGTGTGTGTGTGTGTGTGTGTGTGTGTGTGTGTGTGTGTGTGTGTGTGTGTGTGTGTGTGTGTCTGTCTGTCTGTGTCTGTCTGTCTGTGTCTGTGTGTGTGTTTGTGTGTGTGTGTGTCTGTCTGTCTGTCTGTCTGTCTGTCTGTCTGTCTGTGTCTGTGTCTGTGTCTGTGTGTGTGTGTGTGTGTTGTTCAGCCATTTTGACTGACTCTGTAATTTATAATATTATAATTATGTGATAATAACAATAGATTCATAATTGATAATATATTCTTTTCATGTGAAATGTATAATGCTAATGTACTGCATTGATTTTATCAATTGTGTGATAAGTGTATTTTCTATAGCTGTATTATTATTATTGTTATTAATGTTATTATTATTAACGGAATTTCCTAAGACATATGGATGATCTGAAAGAAGGGGCAATGAGGAAATAGCCACTTACAAATATTTGGTCACAGCGGGGAATAAAACTCACGACCCGACCACCACATTATTAATATCCTCATTATTTGATATCAATTAATATCTGCCGTTTTGACAGTCGCTGTGGTCGATGTAATAATAATAATAATAACAATAATAACATTCACATATAGCGCAGTATCCCCACGAGGTCAGCTCAACGCGCTTTAAAATTTCTGACTAAACTAATATGAATCTACAACTCATACTGTCATCACACACACACACACACACACACACACACACACACACACACACACACGCACGCACACATTCCACCAGCAACAGGGCTCAGGATGGGTCAAGATCTGTTGTGATACTAGTCGTAAGACAGCCTGAATAAGAAGGTTTTCTTTCTTTCTTTTCTTTTTTTTTTTCTGCCCCAACTCTTTGCCGGCTCCAGTGGTGTTCCTCCCTGGTAATGGGTGGAATCCACGGAGGGCTCGGAAGTCGGGGCAATTTTTTATATTTTATTATGCATGATGATGGAGATGAGGATGATGGTGAGATGATGCTATGGAGGTCCGTGTGGTTTGGGACTGCAGGACAGGGCCGCATTCCTCGCTTCCTGTCATAAATATCCCGGCATTAACCAGGCCCGGGAACTACGGCACCTGCGGTGCCGGCCGTGTAATCATCCACGTCATAAACGTGTCATACCAAGGGAAGCACCCCCAAAGTCGCACCCGTGAAGTGGGTGAATCTCGGCTGAGTGGCTACAGCCTCCCCATTGGGTCTATAGCACACCCGCTCTGGGTAGGAGCCGACCTAGGTAGGAAAAATCCCGCTTGCCTCGGCTGGGACTCGAACCCGGGTCTCCCGGCCCATGGTCCGACGTGCTAACCACTACACTACGGGGGCCGGTGAATAAGAAGGTTTTCAGTTTGGCTTTGAAATCAAGTAAGTCAGAAGCATTTCGAATGCACTGGGGAAGAGAATTCCAAATTGCAGGGGCTTGATGCTGAAATAATCGCTGTCCAAAGGATTTAGTGTGCTGTTTTTCTTCCACCACTCCACAGACCTCTCGGCTGAAAGTATTCTCGGTTCTGTCCACGTGGACGTTCTGAAGAATCAGTCTGCCAAGTTCTGCGGCGAAACGTCCGATCTCAACAACATCACCTACATAACCTGCACACGTGCACCTGTAGGGAATGGAGTTCGAATCCAGCTTAGCCATGACTCGGGCGACTCGGCCAACTTCAGCCTGTGCGAGATTAGGGTGTTCGGCAGACGTTTCAGAGCGGGTGAGTAGTGGTCGGCAATTGCCCCCCTGTTGTTGTTGTTGTGAACTATTGCTACAAATACCCAACCAGCCAGCTCCTTCGCTGCAAGGCAACCCATTACAGCGCTGGCGAGTCTGCTAAGTTACATCTTGACATAAGTAATTGTTCTAGATGCACGGGTTCAGCACACTCAATGAAAAAAAAAAGTTTTACACAGCGTTGTATGCCACGGAGGCGCAGTGAAAAAAAAACCAAAAACAAACAACAACAAAAAACCCACCGCAATATCAGGAACGTTTCTTTACCTCCCTCCCAAAGAATTAATCATCATCATTAGCTTGCTTTACGTCCTATAGCGTTTAGCTCTTAAGGACAAGTTGTTCCTGGCATGTGTCTTTGGCTGCTTGGCTGGGCGAGTGTCTTTGGGGTGGATGAGGGCTGTTTTGCTTTGCTTTGGGCAACGTCAGAGGATCTCTGCTTGGGTCAAAGAATTAATCAGCAACTAGTCGCCATTTCTGTCTTCAGCAAGTAAAGACGCTCTTCAGTGTCTGCGATCTCCTCGCGGACTTGCCTACAAGGGCGGTATCAACTTCACGAGCTCAGGCCGAACATGTCTGAGGTGGGATTCGCCAGACACGACTAATATCTCCGCCAGCAAGTTCCCTGACGCCACAATTAGGCAAGCCGGCAACAAGTGTCGTAACCCGAGTGATGTTCGTTATCGACCGTGGTGCTTCTTCAACACTACCGACCCTAAATGGGAATACTGCCACGTTCCACTCTGTGGTGAGTCAGGTGTGATGCATGCTGCATGATGATGCTGCATGATGATGATGATGGATGATGATGATGCACGGTGATGATGGATGGATGGATGATGATGATGACGATGACGACGATGATGGTGGTGGTTGTGGTGTTGATTGATGACGACGACGATGTTGGTGGTGGGGGTGGCGGCGGTGGTGGTGATGATGATGATGACGACGACCACGATGATGATGATGCATGATAATAATAAGAAGAAGAATGACGGCGACGATGGTGATAGTGATTGTACTGATAGTAATTGTGATCATTATGATGACAATGACGACGGTATTGGTGGTGGTGTTGATGGTGGTGGTGGTGGTGGTGGTGGTGGTTTATGATGATTAGACGATGACGACGACCTGGAAACGACGACGGCGACCATGACTACAATGTTATTGGTTTTGTTGTCTTTCTATTCTTCTTTCTGTCTTTGCTAAGTGAATTTGATTGATTATTTTTGTGTGCGCTGTAGCTTAAAAATATACCCTTTGCCTCTTTAAAAAAAGCTGCCAAATACAAATCTCATCCTTAATTTAAAAAAAAAATCAAAATCCACATTGCTCTTTGCATTTGTGCCTCCAAGATGACTCGTGTCAAGAGAGAAGCGGTCTCATTGAGTACAGCGGACATATGAACGTCACGGTAAATCAACTTCCATGCCTGCCATGGACAGTCAGCACAACTGGAGAAATCCGAGGAAATTCGAATCTCAAGAGCTCCCATTTTCCAAGTGAGTGCCGATGCCATGTTATAGAAAATCATAGTCTGAAGGCTTTTTAAAATCCAGGGCCCGCATGTAAAAGTCTAGGTTAGGGATTTTAGCCCAGGGTTAGAGTCTATAACCTCGAACTAAACTAGCTCTAGGGTTAAATTTTACGTTTTCTTTTTGTTGTTGTTTGTTTGTGTGTTTAACCAGGAAGCGGGTCCATTCCACCTTGGTGCCTAAGCCGTTAGAGAAGGATTTTTCTTCTACCTTTCTTTGCTTCCTTTTTTTAAAATTTAATTTTGTTTTGGGTTTTTATTTTTATTTTTTGTCCTAGTCTGGGTTAGGCCCGTAGCCGTGGGTTAAATTAACCTCGACTTTTCCATACGGGCCCTGGCCTTCAAACGGGTACTTTCCGTGTTTACTGATCCAGCTTTCGTTTTGGAACACACACACACACACACACACACACACACACACACACACACACACACACACACACACACACACACACACTTTGGGTAGGAGCCGACCTACAACAACAACTGATGTATAATGTATATGTTTCGATGCAGACCTAGCTACGTCACTGTCGGTTTCTGATGACGCCTTTCCTCTAGGATGACGTTGCTGTTTGTTCCTTGTATGACAGATGGAGAGACGGACCATAACTACTGTCGAAATCCGGACAGGTCAGAGTCTGGTCCGTGGTGCTTCACTTCAGCCAATGAGACTGAGAACTGTTCCGTCAGCGAGTGTGGTACGTTCCTCGCACACACATTTGTACCGTTTTTTTTTAGATTAGCGAATTTGCTGCGGCACTTGGTGACAAACTCGCTATTCTAAATAACAAATACCTATTAACCATACTGGCCTCTTACTTTCTAGCTGTCCATCCTTCTCTCTCTCTCTCCCTGTTTTTCTCACTCATGTACGTACGCTCAGGCACACCCTCACACACACACACACACACACACACACACACACACACACACACACACACACACACACACAAACTCGGCAACTCTGCTCTCTCCATTTTTAAAGTTTGACCTATGTTGGTTTCGTGTGTGTGTGTGTGTGTGTGTGTGTGTGTGTGTGTGTGTGTGTGTGTGTGTGTGTGTGTGTGCACACTTGATGTACGCCTCCCTTTTAACTGCTAGAAACATATGTCCATGATAAAATTCAGAAAACAAAGAGAGAAAGATTGTAATGATTAAAAAATGGAACAAAGGGAAGATGATGACGGAAGGAACAAAAACAAAACAAAAAAACAAACAAACAAAAAACACCAAAAAACCCAATAACAAACAAACAAAAAACCCAACCGTAATAGCAATGTATTTAAAAACTCTACCCTCTTTATATCACTCAAGCCGAGAGCCAGACATTTGTACTGTCTTTATTGTCGTTGCCCCGTCTTTGTTACCGCCCTTTGTGTTGTGGAAAAGGACTCAAAACGTGTGACACGCATACAACAAGGTGGGGGAAACTTTCCATTGAAAGCGCGGACTCTGTGCATCAGAATCAGTCACTTGGGAGGGAGCCGGGGTGGTCGAATGGTAGAGCGTTGGACTGCTAATGCTCGGGTCGTGAGTTCGATCCCGGCTGGGGCCAAATATTGTGCTGGCTTTTTCTTCGTTGCCCCGTCTTTGATATCACCCTATGTGGTGGAAAAGGATGTTAAACCCCTAAACACCCACCCACCCACCCAGTCACTTGGGCCACAATATAGCATGTGAGGCCATTGTGGTGACTCTGGCCGGAGTAATAGCTGTTTGAAGAAGTGTAGCGCGTGCTGAACAAACGACTTCATTTGGTTGTGGACTGAGGACCAGCTAGACAACACTGCCTGGTGACTATTGTAAGAAACTTTGTCTATAGTCTCAGTCTGTTCAGGAATAGGCTCAAAGAAAATCGTATTTCTCTTAGATTAAAAGTCACAAAGTAACGAAAACAATCGATATGGCCATGAAAATCGTATTTCTCTCAGATTAGCTGCCACAAAGTAACGAAAACGGTCGATATTGCCAAGAAATCGTATTTCTCTCAGATAAGAAGGCACAAAGTAACGAAAACGGTCGATATTGCCAAGAAAATCGTAATTCTCTCAGATTAGCTGCCACAAAGTAACGAAAACGGTCGATATTGCCAAGAAATCGTATTTCTCTCAGATTAGCTGCCACAAAGTAACGAAAACGGTCGAAATTGCGAAGAAAATCGTATTTCTCTCAGATTAGCTGCCACAAAGTAACGAAAACGGCCGATACTGCCAAGAAATCGTATTTGATTTTCTCTTAGATTAAAAGCCACAAAGTAACGAAAACGGTCGATATTGCCAAGAAAATCGTATTTTTCTTAGAGTAGAAGCCACAAAGTAACGAAAACGGTCGATATGACCAAATGAAACATCCTTCTATCTTGCAAGAGCTTTGAAAGCGAAAGTTCTCCACCTCATTGGCGTAGCGAACATAGAGACTTTAAACCCGAAAACAAACAAGCAACCAATCATCCTATCATTTTCCACAGCCACTACCATCAGTTTTCACCATAAAGTCCTGACGCCTGCAGTTGAAGTCTGCTACAGAAAAAGAAAGTATAGAAAAAGGAGGTAAACTCCTAACACAACCAGCCAATCTTTATGCCTTTCTCTTGTTCAGCTACTACCATCAGTTTTCACCATGAAGTTCTCAAGCCTGCAGTTGAAGCCTGCTACAACCCAGCGACCAATCAAACGTCGAATTTCTCGGAGTCGAGGGCTGCGTATCAGGCGATATGCCCGACTATTCCGAACCTGAACGTCACTACTTTCTGCTATCTGAACACTAGCGCTGCTGACAATTCGACTAAGATCGACATGGTGGCCATTTTGATGCGGTGTGGTAAGAAACCGTTTCACTACTACCACAGCTACACTTCTACATCTACCGCCACTACTGCTACTGCTACTACTACAACTTCTCTATTTGACAATAAAAAGAACAAGAACTGCTACTACTCCTACTACTACTACTACTATAATTACTACTACGACTACTACCACTGCTACTGTTACTACTACTACCACCACTAATACCCATACTACTACAAATACTGCTACTACATGTACTGCTACTACTGGTACTGCTACTACTGCGAAGAAAAACAACTGGTACTAATACTCATACTAATACGACTACTACTACTTTTAACAACACGAAAAACAACTACTACTACTACGTACCATACGGCAAAAACAACAACAGTTACAACTATTGCTACCACCACCACCACTACTACTTCTGCTACTACTAATACAAGTTGTATGCGACAATAGCAACAACTATTAGTAGTACAACTACTACAACAACTTCTACTACTACCACTGCTACTACTACTACTACTACTACTACTGCTGCTGCTGCTTTCACTATTACTACTTCCACTTCTACCACTACCACTACTTCTACAAACAACAACAACAATTACTGCAACAATAACAGTACTGCTGCTACTCCTCCTACTACTACTTCTGCTGCTGCTGCTGCTACTACTACTACTACTACTACTACTACTACTACTACTACTACTACTACTACTACTACTACTACTACTACTACTACTACTACTACTATAATGTTGGAAGTATGATGCTTGTATGTTTGTCTGTACGCCCTCCTTTAGACAGCAGTTGTGAAATGCAGAAATTTCAAGGGTGTCTTTTTTGTAATTTCAGACGAGAAAAGAAAGAAAAAGTACCCGCTTATCCCATGCAACTGTGACGTAGCCAAGAACCTGAAAGAACTCACGCCCCAAAAAGCCCAGGAAAGAGCCGAGCAGTTCAAGAAAGACCTCCAGCTAGACGACAAGACACTGGCCAAAGCGAAGCGTCGCAAGATCTCCGCGAAGAATATGAAGGCTGCGCACAAGTATATGGGCAGTGTTGGCGTTGTCTTCATGGTCTTCTTCGTCACCGTCTTCGTCCTCAGCGACATCATGAGGTACTGGTGAACGCTTTTGAGCAGAGGGGTATTTAATTCAATTCAGTTCAGATTTATTAATCCCAGAAGGGAAATCATAGGCCACCATAAAAAAGATATAATTATAACCAATAAAACTTGGTCTAACAGAAGTCTCAGTCACGCACACAAGCAAATAAAACACACAAGTGCGCGCGCGCGCACACAGACACACACAGACACACACACACACACACACACACACACACACACACAAATGAAAGTCTTGTGTACTCCGCTCACACACCTTAAAAACAAACAAACAAAACTCACATACCAGTACTTAAGTCTTAAACACATTCACTCATACACACACAACGGGGGCGATACAGCGAAAACATCCCGTACTTATCATACAGATTTGTTGTATAGGCGTATGGCTGTTGGTATATATTAGTGATATCAAAGACGGGGCAACGAGAAAAAGGCCAGCACAAAATATGTGGCCCCATGCAGCCGGGATTCGAACTTACGACCCGAGCGTTGTAAGGCCTCGTGCACATTAGCGTCGGTGCTACATCGCACGCACGCACGCTTGTCGCGCTTTGCGTGCTGCACGCACGGTGGGGCTCTCACACGTGGAGTCAGAATCGCGCGCGTGCTGCTGTCGATTGTGATATGAATCGAGCTGAAAATTGTAGAGATTTTCCTGTTGCGAAACATTTCGTCCTCGCGCAATTCCGCCATCTTGGAAGAAAAGAGGATGGCGAGTGCTGGCCCTTGAATGCTCTCTTCTGATTGGCTGAAATCACGCTACACGCGCGCGTCGAGCGCGCCGAATAGAACATTTCCTATCCCCGCGCGACAGAATTTTTCAATCGTGCTGCGTCTCTCGCTCCTCGCTTCAAGGGGTTGCACACGTAGATGCGCGACTAAATTTGCTGCACGCGTGGCGCGACAATGTCGCGTGACGCCAGTGTGCAAGGACTATCCGGCTATCCGGGCTTCCCAAGCATTCCGTCACTGCAATATGTATCAACAACAATGTAATGGATGAGCGTCTTTCCGGTGTAACTCGGATTTAACATTGTCGACGTCGATTGCTCTCAGCTGAGCCTTTAGCAGTAGCGTCGGCGTTTTTCCATCTCAACTCTAAGGAGCTCAGGAAAAACGCCATGATTTGGGTGTGCTGTTTTGACAGGAAGGGAAACGTAACTTAACTGTCTGTGAAATAATAATAATGATAATAATAATAATTGCATGGGCGCTTTACCCGATTTCATGAATCGGCACAAAGCGCCGCGAACTGAACCTAACACGCACGCTCACGTGAATCACACGCATTCTCTCACACACTAGTGGACATAAACACATTACAATCACGTGGTGCGAATGGTCAGCTTATTTATTTAAATTTCGGAATTTAGAATTGCATTTATTTTTCAAATTAATTGGTATGGTATGGTATGGTATGGTATGGTATGGTATGGTATGGTATGGTATACTTCTCCTCGGCGCACGTATCCATCTCTGCTAAAATGCTCACGGCGCCGCAGGGCTGGAGGACGAAGCAGTGAAAGCCTGCTGCCGCTAAGCGCTACTTTATGTGCAAACCTCCACCCTGCTGTTCACTCTGGTGCGTGCGACAGTATTTCTGTTTACCACGACACCGGCCACATGCAGCCTGCTCTTCTTCATTGGTGGGCTGAACATTTCCAAAGCAGACTTACAGTGAAGTTTCAAACACAATCTGAAAGTACAGGTCTTCACGAAGTTTCTAGAATTCGTGGTACAGTACCATCTTCCAGGCCGTGTGCGTGTGCTTTCTTCTTGTTTTATTGTCTCCCTGTTTATTTTAATCTGACGGAGAAGGGCTTTTTGATTCTAGCCGCGAAATAGTCTTTGTTGCTTGCGCGGCGTTGATAACTAACTCCAGGCCGTGTGTGTGTGTGTGTGTGTGTGTGTGTGTGTGTGTGTGTGTGTGTGTGTGTGTGTGTGTGTGTGTGTGTGTGTAGGGCGTGCCTCAAATATCTATTATAATTATGTATAATCATTATCATCGGCGTCCTCACCGTTATCATCGTCGTCGAAATTTATTAGTAAGATTAATAGTAGGATTTTCATTATTTATTATGATTATTATTATGAATTAATTGTAATTAATTAATAAATTAATTGTAAAATTGTTAGTAGTGTTATTATAATAATGATAACTAATCCTGTGATTTATTTTAATAATAAATTATCATAATTATTATCATTACTTCTCTTCTTCTTATTATTTCATTGCTTTATCTTTATCTTACTTTACTTCATAAATTTATGAACTTTTCATCAATATAATAATAATAATAATAATAAATGATAAAATTATTATTGATATTCAATTAGTATTTATTGATAAGATTATTATTATTATCAGGTACTGCCTTGGGATGGAGAGTCGCACTGACACACTGAGGAGGATCGCCAGCGGCAGGAGGAGAAGGAGGCGTGAAAACCAAGGACAGGTGTCAGTCATAGAGGAACAGAGTCCAGGTAACGACGACGCTGCTCAAGCCAGCGTGCTCAACAAGGACGAGACAGCTGATAACATGTCCATCACGCGACGACGAGTCCAGAAACCAGGGCCTTCCGCTGCCCCTCGGGAAGATGCGAGACCTTCAGGTAAGGGGCTTTGGCCGGGGAAATAAAATAAAGTGAAATGATATGAAACTTTGTTTTTCAACGAAGGAAATGCAGGGGGCTACATTCTGCGCTCCCTGTCAGGCCTGGGAATTATGTTCAGTTACTTTAGGAGACATAATATTTGTCCTTGTGTCTAAAAATGGTGATTAATCAGGCCTGGGAACTACGGCACCTAGTCACCCACGTCATGTGTCATACGAAGGGAGGCACCTCCAAGTCACAGCCGTGAAGTGGGTGAATCTCGGCTGTGTGGCAACAGCCTCACAACTGGGCCCATGATAATATGGCACACCCGCTCCGGGTAGGAGCCGACCGAGGTAGGTAAAACCCCGCTTGCCTCGGCTGGGACTCAAACCCGTTTCTATCGGTCCATGGTCCCAAGTGCTAACCACTACAATACGGGGGCCAGTTGCAGTACTGTCTTGTGTCTTCTACAGGCCTCCCTGCTTGGGCCAGCATCGAAGAACCAGGACCGAGTCGGCCGAGAGACGATCTCAACCAAGACCCGTTTCCACACGCCAGGATCCCGCCATCCACCGTCCCCGGGCGTCCTCGTCCTGACGACTCCAGCGACGACTCCAGCGACGACGGGCCGATGATGTGCCGCGCCAGGGCCAGCCTGCAGCAGAAACCGAAGACGACGACAGTCGTTGTGGACCTCGAGATGCTTCCGAGGCGAACACAACTTCGTGAACAGACCACGCCGGACTCGCCTGAAGAGCCCGAATCTTACATATAAACGATATGATGTCACGACTCTGGGCTGGGCGAGGTGGGAGGGTTGGGGTGGGGTAGGAAGGGGGGAGGGGAGTGAGTGAATAAATGAAGAAAAAAAAAAACAACAAAAAAAAACCAAAAACAAAGAACACAACAACAACAAAAGTAATTTATATTATTACTGACAAAAGTGAATGCTGCTCGGCTTCATGTGTGCGTCATACATTGGTTAATTTTCCAAATGTTTAGTTACTTTATGAGACATAATATTTGTCCTTATATCTAAAAATGGTGATTATCAATGTGGCACATACCCGACAGGAATTTTAAAATAAATGTGAATGTCTCCTTTCCGCTCAGGCCCCACTGGTGTAAAGCTAGTCTACTTTCTCTGTAGACAGCCACTTCACGCAAATCCGCTCACATAAACTTTGCCTCTCTTTTGCGCAAAAAGTTCCAGCTTCACTTCCTGGTGTGAAGTCAATTCTGTCACAGTTGGAGAGTTTTCAGCGTCCCTGAAACCCCCAATAAAAGCCAAGGGCAGCCTGATTTCACAGCTCGGCTCAGACACTGAGCGAGAAAGATCGTGCAGCACTCTACATTCGCTAGACACTGTAGGGATGTGTGTCGCTCACTGACCAAAAGCCAAATAATGTCACGGCAAACTCATGCTCTGGTTTTATAAGGGTTCCCGAAGCGCTGAAAACTCTGCAACTGTGACAAAGTTGCCTGGATTATGCACAGTCGAAGGAGTCGTAGTTTTATAAAACGCAATGTTTGCGGCTTTTTTGCCGAGATTGCGGACCTTTAACCAGATCTTTGTTGAGGTGTGACATTGTTCGCCTACATACTGTTCAATGCAACACACGTGCGCTACAAAGATATGATATGAAGTGATGTTGTGATATGGAATACAAACGCATCGACACGCTAACAACTAATGACTTAGTTGATGGCTGGGGGGGGGGGGGGGGGGGCCCTGAGGGACTACAAGAATCGTTGAGTCTTTTTCTTGTCAATTTAATTGTTTTCGTCATTAGGTGTGCCTGTTTGTTGGCGTTCCTGTTTGAGCGCGTACTTTTTTTTTACGCACTTACAATTTATATTCTCCTTCACAGTTGTTTTCATTTGTGAAAATATTTTCATTTGAATTCTAAATGTATTCATATTGTATCGACGTGAAATGCTTTCTCTTTTTTAAAGGAGCCGGGGTGGCCGAATGGTAGAGCGTTGGACTCTCAATGCTCGGGTCGTGAGTTCGAATCCCGCCGGCTGGGGCCAAATATTTGTGCTGGCCTTTTTTCTCGTTGCCCCGTCTTTGATATCACCCTTATGTGGTGGAAAAGGACGTTAAACTCCCAAACACCCACCTCTTCTTTAAAGCATACCGATTTATGTAAATGTTCAGTATTTTTAAATCTTCTCGTTGAAATGTGTGATGTGAATCCAGAACTTTCAATTGTTTTTTGTTTTACAAGTTTTATTACGTATAAAGGTATAGTTGGTCAGAAAGGGGGGGGGGGGGGGGGGGGGGGGGGGGGGGGGGGCAGGGCCCGGGGATGGAGAGAGGGGAGCGCATAATAAATACATTGAAAATTATTATAATTATTTGTGGTCAAGACCCAAGACTGATAAGCTGGTTGCTGATTACGTTGTCTTTCAACAGACGTTGAAACATTTGTTGTATTTTTCTAATGACATTTTAAGCTATATATTTTCTTGTATTTGACACTTACATTATGACGTGCCTTTTAACTTTATTGTCATGTATTCAGAATAATTTGTAAGCGTGTTTCAAACGTCTTTGCCTTTTACTGATGATTTTTTTTACCGCACTTCACGAGAGCTGTGATATATTTGAACTGTTGCAAACAATGAACGACTTTCAAGGACATTGATGGAATGGCTGAAATTAAAGGAAAAAAAAATTCCATGGCAATGTATCGATTTTTGTGCCAGGAATAGTTATAACAGAGGAACATGTCCGACTGTTAAGAAAGAGTTGAGAAACGTTATTTTTTCACTTGTAAATATGAAACGTGTAGTATTTTTCTCATCGGTCACTGTGAATCTTCAGTGTTATTGTTCATGCCTTTTTCTTCTTTTGAGGGGGAATGGGGTGGGGTAGGGGTGGTGCAGAGAACGAGAGTTGGGAATGAGTTATGGGGTTAGAGACATCCTAGCTGTCTTTGAAAGATGGACGTTGGGTTGTTGCTGGCGGGTTTGAGGTTGTGTGGGAGAGGTGTGGGAGGAGGGGAGGGGGGGGGGGCTGATGGGTCTTTGGGGTACTATTGCGTAATTTTCTCCTTTCGTATTGTGTGATAAATGTTTAATGTTACTGGTGATACCTTTTTCCCGTAATTTTCTCCTTTCGTATTGTGTGATAAATGTTTGATGTTACTGGTGATATCTTTTTCCCGTAATTTTCTCCTTTCGTATTGTGTGATAAATGTTTGATGTTACTGGTGATATCTTTTTCCCGTAATTTTCTCCTTGCGTATTGTGTGATACATGTTTGATGTTATTGGTGATATCTATTTCTCCCGTTCTATTCAAACGTTACTATAAGAACCATCGTCTTGTAATTTTACGCTCATGAATTCTTCTGAGCTGTTTTGATGACGTCAGTCATCGTACCACATACACACCTGCACACTGACAGCACCTCACAGATTAGGGCCGCTGCTACACGTTGCCAGGATTGGTACTTGCAAGGCTGGCAACGCTGGCAGCCCTAATTAAATCGCTGGCTGCCAGCTGGCAAATCCCCTTTGCCGGTGCCGGCGCGGGATTAGAAAGCCGTTCTATTTTTCCTGGCAGCCAGCTAGACACAGGCAGCCCGTACAGCCAACTGACCAATCACTGCCCAAAGCTTGCAACGCCGCAGGCTGCGTGTGCCGCGGAACACTTGCCCGCCAGCAGGCAGCCGAGTACGGCAACATGCGGACTGGCAGTCGTGTAACCGTGCGCTTTAGTACTGAACATCAGAAGGCTCTTACGCGACGCGAATATCAAGGACTCAGTTTGTAGCTTGCGGCACGGTCAACCGTTGAGTACAGAATTTGAATTTTCGCCTGCTCGTACAACCTGTAGACGGCAGTGTATTGCATTCAGAGTTGTACGTGCGATCACGAAAACAGACTAACGTACAGATGCAACTACAAAGACAGCTGTTAAAATACGTACGCTGGGCTCTGTGAAGTGAAATGTACATGTAGTTCTGGAGTATAAGCGTTTAAGGTTTTGTTGTTTTTGTTTTCACAGTATATTCACAACTTTTTAAAATGTTTTCTACATTTGCTTAGAAGTGCCTGGTGTAACTTTTTGATATAGCAGTGAAGGTCCGTGTTGTATTTGTACCTGTTTTAAAACGTGTGATCTGGAAGCGCGCGCGCGCGCACACACACACACACACACACACACACACACACACACACACACACACACACACACACACACGCACGCACGCACGCGCAAACACACACACACACACACACACACACACACACACACACACGGAAGGGTAGTTATGAACCATAGCCACGGCCACGTGACCGCACACATGTACGGACGCACGCACACACAAAATGTTCATAACATTATTCATGTTTGTATATTTGTTTAGAAGTGCCTGCTCTAAATTTTGGAAATAATCAGTGTTCGCGGTTTTTGTTTTTATTTTCAATTTTTTTTTACAACCTGGAAGAGCACACCGGATTTCATCAGTTGGTAAAATGAAGTATTTTGGGGGAGGTTATCAGATTTGGCATTTTTATGTGATCTCGATTGATCAGTTTTATGTTTTTAAATTAAGCGAAAAAAAAAATGGTACATAAACAGTGTAGACCTATCAGGATATACAATTATTATTATCTTTTTTTTATTATTTTTTTATTTATTTAGTTTTTTTAATTGTATTTATTTATTTATTTATTTATTTATTTGGGGGAGGGGGTCATTTTAACTTTTCAATTTGTTTTGAGTGTATTTGAATAAAATGCTTATGGCTTCAGCTGCGTTCTCAGTCACACTTGAGTGGAGTTGAGTTGAAGTGCTGGTGAATTTGTTCCTGTTGGCGTGTATTTCGCTAACAATTAAAATACGATTCGGTGCACCACGCGGGATGTACTCCCCCAGTTCTTAAGCTGGATGCACTCCGTGTAGTCTATACTCCACCGAAACACCCCACATTTATTATCAAGCTGGAAAACACTCGTCTCATAAAACAAGTCGTTAGTCTGCTTGTGGTTTGGAGGGAGTGCATCCAGAGAGAAGTGCCCAGGTGTGTGTGTGTGTGTGTGTGTGTGTGTGTGTGTGTGTGTGTGTGTGTGTACTTACCGTGAACTTACACCGGCTTCTACATTGTCAGCACGAGCTCTCTCTCTCTCTCTCTCTCTCTCTCTCTGAGACAAAACAACAACAACAAAACAAAGAGAGATTGCACATTATAATAAAGAAGCTGAAATAATTTCTTCGAAATAGTCAGCACCTTTTACATTTTAAAGCATCCATAAAAAACTCAGAAAACTCAGCTTTTGTCCATAGATCAGACATATCACCAGTGTTGCCAGATTTCTACAGCAATTTGAACACCGTGCTTGTCAAAACCTACTCATATTTTCTTATAATACGGAAAATCCTTACTTTTATTAACATTGACATCAGTAAAATAATCAGCACCTTTTACATTTTAAAGCATTCATTTCAATGAACAAACCCTCAAAACACAGCTTTAACCAATAGATCAGACATATACAGGCTACATACCACAGATGCAAATCTGGAGGAAAACGCTATATATTCCTCTTACACATACCGCTGCAGATGACACCCTAGAAATGCTTTAAAATTCACAAAAAAATATCACAAAAATCAGGCAGCCATAGACTCATGCGTAGAGGAAATTTAAACAAATTCCAATGTTCCGTTTTTTGGCAATGTTGGCAGCGACCACATACCCCCTCATTCCACGGTCGTCTGCTGGCTCCTGTGCCAGCCGCGCATGAATACAAATAGTCCACGAGCCAGCCTCATTTTTCCCTAAGTTTACTATTACCTGGCATGAAACTTGTTTACAAAGCCAACAAAAAGCACCAGATTGCCATTGTTTACTCTGCACACAAATTTTAAAAGGGGCAAAGATTTTCTACTATATTTAGCCGAATTCTTACTACATGCCCCGGAAGCTAATACCGGTGTGTAGCCTATTACAAGCGTTGCCAGATTCCTAACACACTTTAATTTTTTTTTCGTGTAAAAATCTAATCATATATTCTACTGCGGAAAAGCCTTAATTTTATCAACATTGACATTAATAAATAATAAATCCCACCTCTCTCTCTCTCTCTCTCTCGACTTTCACTAGTCAGGTCTTGAGTTCAATTCCCGGCTGCTTTCGAGTCTGTCGCGTCGTTGGTATCACCCCGCATGTGACGGAAAGGGACAAAGCGGAAAGACACCCCCCCCCCCCCCCGCCCCCATTTTTTAAAACTATAATTCAAGTTAAGAAGCTAAAACAAGAACAACGAACGAAAAAAAAAAAAAAAACAGCCACAGGCAGTTGAAATCAAATACAAAATATGAAGAAGAGTAAAAAATATTATATATGTACACAATTGCTTTGTGTGTCAAAGTTACAGACTGCATGAAGATAACTTTTCTTTAGAGTGTAATAAAAAGCGAAAAGCGTTGTGTCTAAAGACCTGTAGTAAATTAAGGTACACATTAAACCCTGGAGTTGTGAGCTAGCTACAGCCGTTAAGTGTTCGACGGCTGAAAGTGTGTGGGTCAACAGGAAATTTCAAGGGAGATAATTTGCAGGTCGGTACGTGGATTTTGTGTGGTAGACTTCTCCTCGGCGCACATATCCATCTCCGCTGAAATGCTCACGGCGCCGCAGGGCTGGAGGACGAAGCAGTGACAGCCTGCTGCCGCTAAGCGCTACTTTATGTGCAAACCTCCACCCTGCTATTCACTCTGGTGCGTGCGACAGTATTTCTGTTTACCACGACACCGGCCACAGCCTACTCTTCTTCGAAAGATGAACGTGGGATTTTTAGCGTGCACACTTGATGTATGTGCGTGCGTGTGTACACGAAGGCGAGACAGGCACCGTAAACGAGTCTGCACATGGATTCGACTCGATATGGTAAGGAAAAATCCCACTATGTTCCTGCCCACCGGGGACTCGAACCAGGCAGCTCAGGATCCGAAGTCGGATGCCTTAACCACTAGACCAAATCCCCTGATGATGATGCAGAATAACGGTTGAAGCTAGAATATCGAGGTGATATGAGTATTTGCTCGTGTGCGCAGTATGAGCTTTCAAAGAACTCAAGCATGCAACAGCAGCCAAATAGCTATCTGGTGTAGACCAGTCCGATACTGCGTGGACCGTTCAAACTAGCAACAGCACGTTTTACTGTCCGTGACACACGTTCTTCAGCATCTCTGGAGACAACAACAATAACAACCAAACAAATTACAGAAAATGCAGACTTTTGTAGCACATAAATTTTGTTAATATCGTCAGTTAGAAAGATCAAAAGACGAATACACTCAGCCCCAGTACTCTGCCGTGCATTTAACTGGCAAAAATTAAGAAACGTTCTGGTGCACGGGCTTTCATGAGTGCAGCTCATTGCCTCTGGAACAACTTGCCAGCTCACCTCAAGTCAGGTTCTGCGTCAGTCATGACCTTCAAGCGGAACCTCAAGACGCACCTTTTCTCTCAGTTCTAATTCTCCCTCTCTCTCCTTTTTTTCCCCCACGATCCCAAAGGCGCCGTGAGCATGCTTACTGCATGGAAGTATTTTCGTAGAGCTATACAAATGGCCAATCATCATCATCATCATCATCATCATCATCATCATCAAAAACACAGTACGTCCATGACGTCATTTTATGGAATAAGACGTGATTTCAAGATGAAAGAGACTGACGTAATGGTCTTGTTTATTCGAGTCAAATGACGTCAGCGGACTCACTGCTTTCTTTCCACGTTTCAGTCATATCAAACTACACGTGCTTCCCTCCTTGTCGTGTCTGGCAAGAAAGTTTGCCAGGCCAATGCCATGCGTTGTGCTCATTATGCCGCGGCACGCGATTCGCTGCATTTCGGGGGCTCGCCCCTTTTGATTGACAGGACTGAGTGGAGTCGTCGATTCTTTCTTCTTCTAGTGATATATTTTTGGCGAACAAAACGAGCAGCCTACTCCTAAATGACGCGTCTTCAAGGGACAAAACCGGTGTCTACTGATTATACGCAGACAAAGAGTTAAAGATAACTTCATTTGTCCCAAGGGGACAACAGAATCCAAGTGCTTGTAGTGATTACAAAGGACAATAAAATTAATATCACATAACTGTGATAAAATGAATATACAACACTTCGTGACAATCTCATTCTTATAATAGTCTATAAAGCATAGCCGTAGATAATTACGTCAAAAGCTGGCAATGGACGACTCCACTCGGCAGTCCCCGAGGCGAAAGCCCCACATCTTTATTCTGTCATGTATTTGCAAAACACAGTACGTCCATGGCGTCGTTTTATGGAAAAAGGGATTATTTCAAAATGAAAAAGTTTGACGCAGTGGTCTTTTCTCCCAGAATGACGCCAATGGACTTGCAGATTTCCGCGCGTCAGTCACACCAAACTACACGTGCTTCTCTCGTTGTAGTGTGCGGCAAAACGTTTGCCGGACCATGCCACGTGTTGTGCTCATTACGCTACGCGAGACGCGATTGGATGAATTCCGGGGGCTCGTCCCTTTTGCTTGACATGAATGGAGTCGTCTATTCTGTCTTCTTCTAGTGCTGTAACTGTGGTTTGCAAAAAAGAGAGACGCGATTGGATGAATTCTGGGGGCTCGTCCCTTTTGCTTGACATGAATGGAGTCGTCTATTCTGTCTTCTTCTAGTGCTGTAACTGTGGTTTGCAAAAAAGAGAGACGCGATTGGATGAATTCTGGGGGCTCGTCCCTTTTGCTTGACATGAATAGAGTCGTCTATTCTGTCTTCTTCTAGTGCTGTAACTGTGGTTGGCAAACAAGAGAGACGCGATTGGATGAATTCTGGGGGCTCGTCCCTTTTGATTGACAGGACTGGGACAAAAGTAAGTCAACTGAGACGGAATGGAGTGAGAACTCCATTTTTTCGAGTCAGACGTCGGGGAGCCGGGGTGGCCGAATGGTAGAGCGTTGGACTTCTAATGCTCGGGTCGTGAGTTCGTATCCCGGCTGGAGCCAAATATTTGTGCTGGCATTTCCATCGTTGCCCCGTCTTTGATATCACCCGTATGTGGTGGAAAAGGACGTTCAACACCAAAAACCCCACCCCACCCCACCCACCCTTCAGTCAGACGTCAGATTCATCGGGTTTTACAGACGGGTCCAGCGTCGTCTGTTGATGGAGAGGAAGCATCTCGACAGCCATTGGCACTGTCTTCTTCTTTTGTCCCTCCATCCGTGGCTTGTCGTGTCTTGTACCGCCGTTGTCGTCGCCAGGGTGAAGACCCCTGGGAGTAGCGGTTGGCGGGACCCTGGCTTGGGAAGGCTGGGGGCGGGTGAAATCGTGTTTCGGCTGACTCAGTCCTGGTTCGTCCATGCTGGCCTTGGGCCTGTTGAAAGGATACCGGTGGTGAGGATGTTCAGCCGTGTAAAACCATCATCATCATCATCATCATCATCATCTCCCCTAACCACCTCCAGTGTGTGTGTGTGTGGGGGGGGGGGGGGATGCGTGTGAACTGTTACAATTATTTCAAGATTTTATTCTCATTTATAATTTGTATGCTTATGGTGAGTGTCGTCATTTGGTTCGGAGTCTGGCTCACGTGTGTAGCAAAGTAATGTGACAATTACCCTCTGTGTGTGTGTGTGTGTGTGTGTGTGTGTGTGTGTGTGTGTGTGTGTGTGTGTGTGTGTGTGTTTGTTAGATGTGTATATATTTCCGGATTTTTTTTTATATTACTCATATATTTTAGGATTTCGCAACAGCAAGTTGAAACATGGTATTTATGCCAAAACTTGTAACGTTCGGAAAAAAATGTTGTCATTGTCATTTCTCTCTCTCTCTCTCTCTCTCTCTCCGTTGAGAAATAAAGTTCTTCATCATCATCATCATCATCATCATCATCACCATCATCATCTCTCTCTCCCTCTCTCTCTCGGTGACTCTACACGATGGTGACGCGTTTTCTCCCCCCCCCCTCCCTCCACCGGAAGAAGCAGTTCAAATTTCCCTTATTCCAGTACTGGTGTGGGAATTTGTACCAATTACCTGATGAGGTCGCTCAGGACGAGGATGCTGACGCATGAGACCAGGATAACGACGCCCATACTGCCCGTATAGCTGTGAGCGGCTTTCATGTTCTCCGCGGATATCTTCTGGCGTTTGGCTTTGGACAAGGTGTCAGGGTCCAGCGCCAGCAGCGTCTCGAAGTTCGCTACTTTTCTCTTGGCCGTCTTTGGCGTGAGTTCTTTCAGGTTCTTGGCAATAGTAACGCTGCATGGGACAAGCGGGTACTTTTTCTTTCTCTTCTCGTCTGAAATGACAAACAGCTTGTTTGAACGGTGTACATGCTGCGATCATTCTCAAAAGGAGAACAAACAAGGGAACAGAGAAAGAAAGAAGGAAAGAAAGAGGGTGGGTGGGTGGGTGCTTGGGGGTTTAACGTCCTTTTCCACCACATAGGGTGATATCAAAGACGGGGCAACGAGGAAAAAGCCAGCACAAATATTTGGCCCCAGCCGGGATCGAACTCACGACCCGAGCATTAGAAGTCCAACGCTCTACCATTCGACCACCCCAGCTCCCCAAAAGAAAGAAAGAAAGAAAGAAAAGAACAAACATACCCTACCCCCCCCCCCCCCCTGACTCTACAAATAAAGGCGTAAAACAACCACAAAATCCCCCCTCCCGACCCCCCCCCCCCCCGAAAAAAAATACAATAAATAAATATAATAATAAAAATAAATAAAATAAAAAATAAACAAGAAAATAAAATAATTAAATAAATAAATTACAGAAACAAAATACAGAAAGAGAGATAAAAAGAAAAGAAAAGAAAATGACAAAGAATAAAAAAAAGCAACAAACAAGCCAAAACAAGCCACAACAACAAGAACAAACCCCAACAACAACACCGACAACAAACAAGCAACAGTTTCTCACCACATCGCATCAAAATGGCCGCCATGTCAACACCACTCGTATTGTCAGCAGCGCTAGTGTCCAGACAGCAGAGAGTAGTGACGGACAAGTCCGGAATAGTCTGACATATCGCTTGATACGCAGCCCTCGCCTCGGGGAAACTCGACATTTGATCGGTCGCTGGGTTGTAGCAGGCTTCAACTGCAGGCTTGAGAACTTCATGGTGAAAACTGATGGTAGTGGCTGAGGGACAAGAGAAAGGCATAAAGATCGGCTGGTTGTGTTAGGAGTTTACCTCCTTTTTCTATACACAAGGGTGATATCAATTCAGTGAGTGAGTGTGTAGTTCTGAGCCTTTTCACTGCAGTTGTCGCAGGATGTCGTGTTTCGTGCCTGTACCTCCTTTGTCAAAATTGTACAAATCTGATCAAGTCGTTCGAGATGTTGAACTCTAAGAGCTGCACTCTCTTCCTGCTTTACGTAGTCTGATCTAAAGGGGGGTAATCAGCGAGGGACCGTAAGAAGTGTTTGGCAGCAAAAGGGTTAACTCAATTCCTACAAAGTAAATTTGGGCCTCCAAAGTTTTGAACCGGTTGCCTCACACACACACACACACACACACACACACACACACACACACACACACACACACACACACACACACACACACACACACACACAAATATAAATAACATAATTTCTGCATAAAGCTAATTGTGGCTTTCTTGGCGTCCTGCACTTTGCTTATACCAACGTTTGCTGAAATAACAAGCGTATTTCGAAACGACTTTTTTTACTGCTGAGTTGTCTGTTTACCCACCGAGTGCCCGGCAATTTGGGTAGCCTAATTTTTGTACATTGTTGATGAAGACAGAGAGACGCGCAGAGAGAAAGAGAGAGAGAGAGAGAAGGGGGGTGGGGGGTGGGGGGAGGATACGTACGACATTTGCTGTCCGAATTTTGACAGTAGTTGTGGTCTGTATCTCCATCTGTGATACAAAGAGCAAACATAAACCTGGAGTATCAGAAACCGACATCTAAACGCCGTGTATTCGGTGTATGCTAGGAATGTGCGAGTTATACCCTTCGCGTACGCCTGACATGAGCGAGAACCCCACCACCACTATCATCACCGTCGGGATACTCAATCGTCATCATCACCAAATTCATCGTCATCGTCGTCGTAGCCACCATCACCGTCGTCCTCGTCGCCCTCGTCATCATGGATATGACAATCACCTTCATCGTCGTCTTCGTCGTCGTCGTCGTCATCATCATCGTCATCATCATCAGGTCGTCGTCACAATCCTTCACAGTCGTCGTCATCACAATTACTATTATTATCATCATCGCCGCCATCGTCGTCATTATCATCATCATGCATGACACTCACCACACAATGGAACGTGACAGTATTCCCACGTGGAGTCGGTTTTGTTGACGAAGCACCACGGTCTGTCACGAGCTTCACTCGGATTACGGCACCTGTTGCCGGCCAGCGATACTGTGGCGTCAGGGAACTCGCTCGCAGTGATATTGGTCGTGTCTGGCGAGTCCCACCTCAGACATGTTCGGCCTGAGCTCGTGAAGTTGATACCGCCCTTGTAGGCAAGTCCGCGAGGAGATCGCAGACACTGAAGAGCGTCTTCACTTGCTGAAGACAGACATAAAGACTGGACTGATCTAATCTTTTGGCTCCACATGTAGAAGTCGAAGTTAGGGATTTTAGGCTCGGGTCACTTCAAACTAAACTAGCTCTAGGGTTAATTTTTTTTTTTTGGTTGTTTCAAATCAGGAAGCAGGTCCAGCAAGGTTCCTATGCCGTTACAGAAGGATTTTTGTCTTCCTTTCTTCGCTTCCTTTTGTATTTAATTTTGCTTTTTGGTTTCTGTTGTCTTAGTCTGAGTTAGGCCGGTAGCCGTGGCTTAAATAAACCTCGACTTTTACATACGGGCCCTGATACCTTAAAACCCCAAGCCCCACCACTCCCAACCCTCTATATGATAAGACTTGGTAAAAAGTACAAGCCACTGCATACCAGTAGTAGCCACTTCAAGCCACTATTACACAAGGGGTGGGCTTTCATCGCTAGGCCCATGACCGCGGCCAATTGCGTAATCGTGCCTCGAAGTGGCTCCTAGCGAACTGAAGATTTTCAGTAAAATTACGATTTTTGAATGGGCTTTTATGAGTTATAATGTATTTCAAATATGTTTACCGCCCATAAGACAAAACAAACAAACAAACAACAGCAACAAAGAAACAACAACAACAACAGCTGCCCACTACTCACCCGTTCTGAAAGGTCTGCCGAACACCCTAATCTCGCACATGCTGAAGTTGGCCGAGTCGCCCGAGTCTGAGCTAAGCTGGATTCGAACTCCATTCCCTACAGGTGCACGTGTGCATTTTATGTAGGTGATGTTGTTAGGATAGGACGTTTCACCGCAGAACTTGGCAGATCCGTTCTTCAGAGCGTCCGTGTGGGCAGAACCGAGAGTACTTTCAGCCGAGGGCTCTGTAGAGTGGTGGCAAAACTATATACGAATATCATATCGACTGGCCATCTGGCAGATAATAATAATAATGTTTTTAATATTGTCATTATACAGCTTTTATTATCAACATCATCAATATACAGCCATTAACATATTACTAGTTTAATAGTTTTGTAGTGCACATTATCATACGTTTTACTGTATTATCATTATTGCAGCTTACAACGAAGAATTAGTCAAACATCTATGCAACACACACACACACACACACACACACACACACACACACACACACACACACACACACACACACACACATAGACACACACACACTAAAAACGAGAAAAGGTCTCACTGAAGTGGATCGTCAAGGCTTCGATTTCAACTGAGGTGTTCATGTTGAGTGTGTAGTTGCCACTGGCAACCTCAACACAGGAACTGACGTCATTGTCTACCAGGAGATACCCGGATGTGAAGTTTTCGCTCTCGTTAAGTACATTTCCGTCTGTGGCGAAGTTCTCATACTCTGAAAAAGTAAGGGGAGCATCTAAAACATTTATCTGTCTGTGTGTCTGTGAAAGTCAAAGTCACAAAGTTCATTTCGAAAACCTATTAGTGGTACATGAAATGGAACAATAATCAAATAAGACAAACTCACCATACCACATACCTCATAATCACTGACTCGCACACAAATTCTACATACATACATACATACATACATACATACATACATAATAGGCGCGTTTATTTGACTTATGTTAAGCTATTCGTCTGTCTGTCTGTCTGTCTGTCTGTCTGTCTGTCTGTGTCTCTCTCTCTCTCTCTCTGCCTACTTCTCTGCTCACTAGTGATGTGATGAAATGAGCAAAGAGTGGGTGGGTGCGTGTTTAGGAGTTTAATGGGCTTCTTTCCCACCACGTGTGGGTGATATCAAAGACTGGACAACGAGAAAAAGGCCAGCACAAATATTTGGCCTCAGCCTGGATTCGAACTCACTACCCGAGCGTTGAAAGTCCAATGCTCTACCATCCGGCTATCCCAGCTCTCACAATGAACAAAGAAAAGAATATAAAAAAACCCAGCAACAACAACCAAAAAAAACCCAAACAAACAACAACAACAACAACAACAAAAAGAAAACAAAAAACAGAAAAATAAGGAGAAGGAAAATAATTGTAAAAAGGACCTTTGCACTGCAACCCCTGTCCGGAAGTGTCCGACCAGACTGATGCATTCTGTGCTTCGTCCAGTACGCACGTGAGGGTAGTGTCTCCACCAATCGGATACAATCCCTGGCGACACGTGTACGTCACAGACTGACCGGGCTTATACACGATGTTGGTGGCCGTCAGATCGGGGAAATCCGGAGGAGGTGGACAGGCACCTGAAAGACGGATGCAACGTGATTATCAATCAATCAATCAATCAATCAATCAATCAATCAATCAATCAATCAATCAATCAATGATGTATTTCAATAGCTTATTTTAAATGTGCACACTATTAATATTAGGAAGTAATTTTATGTCATACTTGACTGAAATCTTTATCTAATTTTAAAGTGTGTTAAGTATCAGACATTTTGTTATCTTTTGTTTTATTTATGTTGCGTGTATTGTATCTGGTTGTTCGTTTTATGTCCAAGACATAAAATAGACGTAAGGGGGCAATAACCAAAATCTCATTAATAATCACAATAAAATAGGAGTTTCATCCAAAATATCTGCCTAAAAGCGCCGCGAGTTAAAACAGGCACACACGCTCACGTGAATTACACGCATTCTCTCACATACGATACATGAATGCACGTAGTGCGAAGGCCCAGCTCAGCAATTTGAGTTCCGGAATTTTGGAATTGCATTCATTGTTTTTATTTTTATTTTTTAAATTTTGTGGGATGAACATTTCAAAAGCAGAAGGGGAGGAAGCCGGGGTACCGGGAGACAACCCCCGACGATCGGCCCGAACGAACGGTGCCACGTACTAGGAGGAAATATTCTTCGCCCCGAGTGAGACTAGAACCTGACCTCTGGAATTAAGTCTTTAACCACTAGAACATCACCCACGGCACGAGCCGGGTAATTGTGCTTTACGGCTCGCGTTTCGGTCTCTGTTTGGGCACTGGTCACGCTTGACCTACCGTAGCAGTCTGATCCTTGGAAGGTCACCATGCTCCAGTTCCCGGCGTTCTGACAAGTGACGTTACCAACCACCTGACCTCGTGAACACCTGTACGTGGCGTTAGTTCCCACTCGGTACGGAGTTGATCCGTCAACAAACAGACCAGGAACGTCAGGTGGGTACCAACAGGTTTCTGCAGGAAAGAGAGGTAATATCACCGAGTATTGCAAATTCAGAGGAATCCCGGACAGCTGATTGATCAATGACTCACTTGTAAATAATGAAATCGTGCTGAATATACTAAAAGGGCCAAAGCGCCTATCCAATCCCCTACACTTTTTTTATTTTTCCTATTAATATCCCCCCCTTTTTCGTATGTCTGTATGCATGCCTCCATATTCTTATCACAAAAAAATCCCTCGCGGGAGTAAGTTTGTCGTGCTACACCGGGCCTTTAACTCATTCTATACAAGTTACTACCATAGCATAGTCCTAACAATATTTCAGTCCTTCTTGTCGCACTCCTGTAGTGGTAACAGCCACTGAGACAGCAATATACTTTCTATTTACATGTTCGACATATCGATCTAGATGGGGATTACTCTCTTACGAACGGATTTTGTTTTCCATTTATCACACAGTTTTTATGCTGTTTCCATAGCAATGGAAACAACATCATAGGACGGGGTAAAAATTCCACGTTCAAAGGCACGTTTTGTGGCATAAACGCACGTCGCTAGCATTCTCCGCACAGACATGATGCAAGTGTAACTCTGACAATAACACCATTGTTACTGGCGGGCATTGCGCCCCTGAACACACTTCCCCGCCGCAGTGAGTGCCGTCTGTGTGTATAGAGGTCTCAATGGAGCACAAGAGGCACGGAAAGGGTTTCCAGTCCTTTCTTTAAAATATTTAATCAGCGTGTTTGATGCCGGAGAGCTTGCGTACGTGTGCGCGCGGGCAGCATACATGACACAACGACCACGACTGTGACGACAGCAGGTCACTGAATGGAAACAACGGTTCCATGACACTTCAGCGCCACCATTTCAGCGCCACCAATTCAGCGCGACGACTTTTCAGCGCCGTACATTTCAGCGCCGTACATTTCAGCGCCAAACGATTAGAGAGAGAGAGAGAGAGAGAGAGAGAGAGAGAGAACTAACTAAACACATAAACTAGCTAATCACATTTTTTTAACAAGTTAAAATCACTAAAATCCAAATGGGTCGTACACCTTGGAAGTTGATCGGTTTACAAACACAAAGCTGACTGCTTCCTACAGACCTCGTACTGATTGCAAAGCAGTCAAAAGGACGCCGCTAACAGCCACCCCCTCGCCCCCACCAAGCCCCCGGCTATTCACTCGGAGGGGGAGGCGCTGTATGGCGCTGAAATGTTGGCGCTGAAATGACGTGTCACCGGAAACAACATATTGGGCTGGTGGCCATCTTGGTTTGAAATACGGTTTAGTCCAAACTATAATGGTATTGTACGTTTAGAAAGGGTTAATACGAAGCTCCGTTCATCCTAAGTTTTCCTCACCACACTTGATGTTGACAGCAGCTGGGATTCCGTCATAAAAACAGGTTGCGGTGAAGGCAGACTGCATAATAGTCATACACTGCGTTTGGTACGCTGCTTTTGTAACGTTGAAGTAAGTTGTTCCACGCGTGGAGGGGTCATAACACGCCTCGCCAATTTTCAAAGCCTGCTCTTCGGTGAAGTACTGGACATTCATTCCTGCACAGATAATAATATAAAATTTGACGGACCGGTTACCGTGGTGTAGTGGTTAGCACCTCGGGCTATGGACCGGGGATACCCGAGTTTGAACCCTATCCGAGGCAAGCGGGATTTTTCCTACCTAGGTCGGATCATGAGAGAGAGAGAGAGAGAGAGAGAGAGAGAGAGAGAGAGAGAGAGAGAGAGAGAGAGAATGACAATGACAATGACAATGACAATGATTCTTTATTTATCAACGGTTAAAGCTTTAACACAAAGGTCAATTTTAAAACTTTCCGTTGCTACAGCTACTACATAACTATAAAGAACAGCTACACTACACTAAAAGAAGGCTCAATCCACACACACACACACACACACACACACACACACACACACACACACACACACACACACACACACACACAGAGAGAGGCAGACAGACAGACAGACAGAAGGAACATAAGGCCGTTTCAAGTGTCGTCCATATTTTATTCAGTTCCATGCAAGCTTTCGGTCTGTTGCACCTTCGTCGAAGACCCACACTAACAGACAACAACAACAACAACAAAAAAGGGGGGGGGGGCGGGTATTAAGTATAAACAACTGCACAGATATAAACAGTAGTAAGCCCCCTTGATGGAGTAAACACATCAGATATCCCTAAACCAAGTTGCGCGCCGTTCACAAGCGAAAGGCCATTTATGGCTGACATGGCTTTCCTTTCTATAAGCGGCCAGCGCCAGCGCCAACGCCACGCTATTGCATAAACATGACCTAATTCCGCACGCTAGACGCTTCCTTCCCTTGTCCGATGTGTCCAGCTCATTGCGCCAGCGTCGCTCTTAGAAGACAGACTTCAGTCCGCTCGGCAGCAGCGGATTTCCTCAGTTTTTACAAACTTGATTCTCAAAATATATACACATTGCAAACACGTCCACAAATATGAGGGCAGGGGCAGCGTAAAAGAAAAAAAAAAAAAAAAAAAGAAAAAGAAAAGAGGCAAGATAATAAGCAAAACCTATTATACAGGTACAAACAAGAGTACTCCCCCTCGGTGGAGGTAAACGCATCAGATATCCCAAAAGACTCAAAAACATACAAACACATTGCAAAACACGTCTACAAATATGATGGCACAGGCAGCGTAAAACAATATCTTACCGCACCAAGGGAGCTTTATCCTGTCATCACAAATGACTTTCTGTGTAGTTCTCTGCGTGCAGGAATCATTGGCGTACACATAACACCAGGCCTGTGTCTCAGATTGGTCCGGATTCCGACAATAGTTGTGTTCAGTTCTACCATCTGAGACAAACACCACGAATACATGCAACGCTATTAGTGTATAAATATGAAGCCATACATTATTGTGCTCGAGATTTGAGAACATGTAACGAACGAACAAAAAAAGTCAGCACGATTCAGTAAAAAAAAAAGGAAGATCTGTAAAAAACAAAGTCTCTCTCTCTCTCTCTCTCTCTCTCTCTCTCTCTCTCTCTCTCTCTCTCTCTCTCCTGCGTCATTTTGATAACTGTTTTTATTTTTCATTTTTGTCTACTTCTGTAACAGCAACGTCAAGGTTGAAAACTGGTCTGCAAGCCGACGTCAACTCTCTCTCTCTCTCTCTCCAGCAAGAAGAAGGGAAGAACTCGTTAAAAACATCACCTGGGAAATTCTGAGCACGAATTAAGCCCCGTTCCGTCTGATTCGGCCATACCAAACACGCTCCCTCGCTTGTGGCGTTCATCCTTCCAGAGTAATCAACCAGGCTTCCATTGTACTGGCACCAATCGCCTTTGTAAACAAAGAAACCGGAATTTGACCGTCTTAGTCGAATAAAGAGGGCCATTTTGTAAAATCATTGACATACAACCTGCAATCCCTGCGTGTGATTTTGAAATCTCTGCGTAAATGATGCAGATATGTGCGTAATAATGAACACTGCTTACTCCCCAATCGTGAATCTTGAATCTTTATCACGTTTTACAACGGTTGAGGCATTTGACATATGCATTCAGTTCTCATACCTGCGGTTGCTGCTGCCTACAAAGGCTAAACTAAGAGACGAAACTCTCTCTCTCTCTCTCTCTCTCTCTCTCTCTCTCTCTCTCTCTCTCTCTCTCTCTCTCTCTCACACACACACACACACACACACACACACACACACACACACACACACACACACGCACACACACACACACACACACACACACACACACACACGCACACACACACACACGCGCACGTACACGCACACGCACACGCACGCACACACACGCACACACGCACACACACGCATACACATACACACACACTCACACACACGCACGCACACACACACACACACACACACACACACACACACACACACACACACACGCACACACACACACACACACCCGAATACACACATACACACGCACATCTGTAGCGCCAAGTCCTTAGCACACATAACCATGCTCGTTCAGGTGCCCCCGGCAAATTCCACAACTGACACAAGGTAGGTAGGTAGGTGTTTGGGGGGTTTAACGTCCTTTTCCACCACATACGGGTGATATCAAAGACGGGGCAACGATTGCACAAATATTTGGCTCGGGCCGGGATACGAACTCACGACCCAAGCGTAAGAAGTCCAACGCTCCAAAGTCCACCCCGGCTCCCCCTGACACAAGAAAACTTATTTCACTTACTGCACTGACGAATGACGCATAATTCCCAGTCAGCGTCTGTGTTGTTGATGAAACACCACGGTCCGTCCCTCACATAGCCAATCGGATTTCTGCACTTGTTGCCGGCGTCAGCCAATGAGGCGTCAGGAAACAGGTCAGCTGACAGGATCGTAGGCGCCGCGTCCCATCTCAAGCACGTGCGACCTGTCCTGGTGAAGTTGAGGTCACCTTTGTAGTCAAGGCCGTTCTCTGACTGAAGGCACTCGAGTGGATTTGCTGCGGTATCTGTGGCGGAGGTTCAAACAAGAGTACATATCAACTTTCAAACGGGCTAATAATAATAATAATGACTATTTATTTGCGCCTATTCTCTGCGAGCTCTAAGCGCTTACAGAGAAGTTAAAATAACTAAAAGAAACTAAAAAGCTACTAGAAGATAAAAAACACTAAAACAGCTAAAAGAGCACACACACACACACACACACACACACACACACACACACACACACACACACACACACACACAGTGTCCGCCATTCACTCATCATTGTTGTTGTGATAAAAACAGGTGTGTTTTAATGGACGTTTTAAAGCTGCGGACTGAGTCTGTGTGTCTGATGTTATGAGGCAGTGTGTTCCAAAGGGCTGGTTCTTGGTACAGGAAAGATCGCTCTCCAAATGATACTAATACTATCACGTTTATGCTCACAGATCGTTCTGAGCTGTTTTCGTGGTATCTATCATCACACCATTTAGACACCTGCACAGTGACAGCGTCAGTAATGCTGTAACTGAGCCGACAGAAGCGTACTTGATGTCGCGGCGACCACACTGAGCGCTCCGAAAGTGTAACAACAGTCGTAGAATTGTTCGACCGCTTGCGCAAAGAGTAGGATACAAAAAACAAGTATAAGTAATCCTGCTGGTTCACCTCTATTTAGTTATGTGGCAGCCTTTTTCTGAGGATAAGATTCTACCTTAACGTAATTTTTATCGTCATCGTCGTCGTCGTCGTCATAATCGTCATCATCGTCGTCGTCGTCGTCGTCATCGGCTTACCTGTTGCTCGCCCAAACACCCTCCACTCACACAGTCTGGCGTGTGAACTGTCTTCACTTGATTCGATCCGGATTTGAACCTCCTTCCCTACAGGGAACTGCGGGCACGTCATCATCGTCGTCAGGGTGGAAATGTTGGCATCAGAGCAGTTCTTGGTTGCTCCAGTTTCCATGACAACACTGGCTGAGAGTGACGGCGGGAGATAACTGCTTCCGTTGTCTGCCAAGTACATAATAACCACCAAATTATCGGTCGGTTACCACCGAGGCAACGTCTCTTGGTACTAATGCGCGAGGCTGGAGTTCAAGTCCCTCTTGGGGGAGCTGGGATGGCCGAATGACAGAGCGTTGGCCTCTCAATGCTCGGGTCATGATTTCGAATCCCAGCTGGGGCCAAATATTTGTACTGGCCATTTTCTCGTTGCCGCATCTTTGATATCACCCTTACGTGGTGGAAAAGGACGTTAAACTCCCAAACACCCACCCAGCCACCCTCAAGAATTATTTTAGCTGAAGTGTGTAGTACGGATCACTCGGGCCGACCGTCGGGGGACGTCTATGGTTTCTCAGTCACGCATGCGCGCTAGTGTACGGCCGTCACCAATGTCACGGCGATGAAGCGTGAGTTCTAGCCCAGATGGATGGTTAGCTGAGGTTTATCGTTCACGCCACAACGAGGTGATTGCAGACGGCCCTAGGGGGCAGGTTATGGGGGATGGGGATAGCTACCGTAACTGTACAGTTCAGCTGAACACTTATTCAATTCAGACTGCCAGGTCGGCCGCATTGTAATGGACAAGTTCTACAAACAGATCCAGTTCATAGTCAGTGGAAGCGGGGGCAACGTGAAAAAGGCCTGTACAAATTTTGGCCCTGTCGGGAATCGAACCCTGGAGCTTTCGATCTCGAGTCCAAAGCTCAGACCGTTGAGCCACCGACTCCTCTTCTAGCCCAGGTCGAGGCTGGTTTTTCCTGGCTAACGGGCTGCTCATTGGGAATTTCTCTCCGGGTTATCCCGCTATCCTCCCTCAAAAAAAAAAAAAAAAAAAAAGGTGGGTCGGACGGCGCTGCACCGAGGCGACGCGCTTCACCGGGGGAAGCAGCCCAAATTTCCCGAAAGGGACAATAAAGTAATGATAATAATTTCGTGTTTGTGTGTACAACACATGTTAGACACAGCACGCAGATGTACTCAATACTGAGGTGTGAAATGCGCCAATGTTCTACAGCTGAATCTCTTTCATAGCAGGCTGTAACAAAGTTTTGTTTGTTTTTGTTCTTAAGTACGTGAGGTTATACTTACAAGTTTCACAGGGCGTGTCTGCAATTATTAAAAAAAACGAAACGATTCAAGTTAAATTTCTCTCTCTCTCTCTCTCTCTCTCTCTCTCTCTCTCTCTCTCTCTCTAGCAACGACAAGTTTTAAAATTGGTATGCATATGCCTGTAACTTCTACCGTTGTAAAATAAAGGTTCTTGTTCTTCTCTCTCTCTCTCTCTCTCTCTCTCTCTCTCTAGCAACGGCAAGTTTTAAAATTGGTATGCATATGCCTGTAGCTTCTACCGTTGTAAAATAAAGGTTCTTGTTCTTGTTTTCTCTCTCTCTCTCTCTCTCTCTCTCTCTCTCTCTCTCTCTCTCTCTCTCTCTCTAGCAACGGCAAGTTTTAAAATTGGTATGTATATGCCTGTAACTTCTACCGTTGTAAAATAAAGGTTCTTATTCTTGTTCTTGTTCTCTCTCTCTCTCTCTCTCTCTCTCTCTCTCTCTCTCTCTCTCTCAAGCTTTAAATACGCGAAAGTGACCTTACAAACGAAAACTAAATATATTCACGTAATGAGAGATTTTTCATCATTGTTATTATTTTCGTGTTGTTGTTGTTGTTGTTGTTAGTGTAGCTTACCAAATCGCCATTCAGCTGGCTTGCCAAAGCCGGACACGTAGGCATACTTCACCAGAATGGGATCGGGGTCTTCATACGCCATAAACGGGTCCTGACGACTCCCCCTTGATAGCACAGCTCCGACCTTGACAATCCCATCAGCCCAGCTGACGTAGAACTTCCGGTACTCGTCGCAGTGAAGCGGGATGTGGCGGACTTCGGCTCGAGACGGAAATTGTTGTTTCGAGGTTCGGATCACGGACTTCCCGTTTCTCCAACCTCCGATGACAATTTCGTACAGGTTGCTTTCGAGGTCAGGGTGACCCTGGGCATGGGTCGTGAGCAGCACGTGCGCGTCGGTGCAGGTCTTGACCTCGAAGGTGATGGTGGTGTCAAGGTCAGAGGGGAGTTCGCTGTTGTTCGGCCAGACTGGCTGGTAGACGTAGGTCCCGCTTGTGGAGACATCGGTCGAGCAGGCTGTTGACGTGACAAGAGCTATTACTGAAACCGCCATGGTCGGATTGGGAGGGGGGGGAGGGGGGAGGGATTCCAGAACAATCTCCACCCCATCCACCACCTCCCCCCCCCTCTCTCTCTCTCTCCTCATATCACCAGCTCTACCTGGGATCGAGGGTGGGTGTGGGTGTTTGGGGGTTTAACGTCCTTTTCCACCACATAGGGTACGTGATATGAAAGACGGGGCAACGACGAAAAAGCCAGCATAAATATTTGGCCCCAGCCGGGATCGAACTCACGACCCGAGCATTAGAAGTCCAACGCTCTACCATTCGACCACCTCGGCTCCCCGCCTGGGATCGAATCCACGCTTCAACCCATACGTGATGGAAAAGGACGTTAAAGTTCCAAAACACTCACCCACTCGCCCACGCTTCATCGTCGTGACACTGGCGACGGCCGTTCACCAGCGCACCCGCTAAATCCGACGCGCTACTTATTAGACCACCGCTCACCCTACATTGCTTAAATGTCTACTGGCATATCTACACGCACTCACGCGCTCTCATGCGTCATATTTCATAAGGTCGGCATGTAAAACGCTAACTCTATCGTTCAACTTTCAGGCACGTAGGAAGATGCTGAGAGGAAGGGGGTGGGGGGTGGGGGGGGGGGCACCAAGTCGGGTGAGCCATACGGCCGGGGTGAAGAATGGGGGGGGGGGAGTGTTTGTGTGTGTGTGTGTGTGTGTGTGTGTGTGTGTGTGTGTGTGTGTGTGTGTGTGTGTGTGCCAAGGATTGTGTCCTGCGACAGCAGAGCAGGGGGGGCCCCACCACTGGTGGGCCCCCTCTCCTCTTATCAAAAGCAAGGGGGGCCCAAAGATATTCGCCCCCCCCCCCCCTTCCAAAAATCGACTTTGTGAGCGTAGGCACCATCCCTAAAAGGGACGTATAACCCAGCTGGTCCACTCTCTTACAACATAGGAACAAGTCTATTTACGATGCCAGTTGGGAGGGAGGAGGAGTATGGGGGTGTGGTGAGAGGCGGGGGATGGTGGGGAGAGGGGGGCGGGCATACACCGTAATGATCTTGTGTAAGCAATTTGGTTTCTCTAATCAAAGGCCGGACCGTGACAGACTGACGCTGTCGAGGTCCCATCTACAAGATCGCTATCTTTTATTCTCAGATGATCTGTACCAACTTGTGCCTAGGCTTACATGTTGTAGATCTCCATAGTCATGATGCTGTATCCATTCTGTATTGGTGTGAGCCTGCACTAATACGTTTCTTAACGTTTTTCTGTTTACCATCAATTTGATGTTTTCCGTTTGAAATTGGAGAGAGAGAGAGAGAGGGGGGGAGGGGGTTGGGAGTGTAATGTCTTTTCCCACCACATAGGGTGACATCAAAGACGGGGCAACGATGAAAAAGCCAGCACAAATATTTGGCCCCAGCCGGGATCGAACTCACGACCCGAGCATTAGAAGTCCAACGCTCTACCATTCGACCACCCCGGCTTCCCGAGAGAGAGAGACTGACTGACTGACTGACTAAAACGTTTATTTCAGGATAAAGACTTGTAGGCATGGTCTGCCTATCTTACAAGCTGTCCTGCTAATCTAGGAACACTAAAAAAATAAAGGCTAACATTACAAAAAAAAAAAAAAAAAAAAAGATTACCAGGCACAAAGGGAGTAAATCTAATTAGTAAATAGAAAAAAACAAAACAAAACAAAAAAAAAACCATGCAAAGATACAAAGAAGCGCAGGAAATTCAAAGGAAACACATCGGAAAATAGGTGAAGAAGTAGATAGCATGGTGTTTGAAATTGCAGTATACAACATAACTTGTAAAAAGGTAACATGTAATAGTGCCATCTGAGAACGAGTAATTTAGCATGGTTCAGATATTGTTCATGGACCTAGAGAGAGAGAGAGAGAGAGAGAGAGAGAGAGAGAGAGAGAGAATTTGTGTAGTAGAATGTAGCAAGGACAAGATAGGAGAGAGGACACTGTACCTAATCTTTCATCATTGAAAAATAAAGTGTCATTGTCATTGTCTCAGTCATGACATCATAAAGTGCAGAGCCAAATCCAACACCAACAAAACAGGTTCTACCGGTCAAAGGGAAGCAACCTCTAATAATAACACGAGTTAATTACTCACCAAAATGGAACGTCACGACCCCGACCTCCACCTCCGACACAAGGTGGAGCGTGTACGTCCTGCTGTCGAGGCTCACACAGGAAGTGACGTCATCATCTGTAAGCTCGCTCAGTGTCGACAAGCTAGCATCTTCAGCACGTGCACCGCCCTGACTAGCATAGTTTGTCCACTCTGCAACGAACGAAGTAAGTCAGCGTTTTACATTTAAAAAAACAAAAAGCTGACGTGTGTTAGGCGTTGGGAATGTCCGTGTATCCATTGTCTAATAATAACATCGTAAAGCCTGCTCTTAACTGCCAGGCACAGCGCGCGAAACACACATGTGCACATCACAGTCATTGCGCTCGGCGTGTCTCTATACTAACTACAAAACTGAACACTGCTGTGCTCGGTGACTAACCGATTGAAGATGCACTGTCCGCCATGTTGGCGGGCCGAGTGACGTAGTACAGCCAATCAGAATCTGTTGTGGAAACAGTCACAGTTGTGGCTATTTGAAATCCAGGTTGCTGTCATCAATTAGCCGCGAAGTAGTCTCTGCTGCTTGCTTGGCGTTATGCCTTAACTAACTAACTAACTAACTAACTAGTGTACCGTCGTCGTCGTCAGAATCATCATCATCGTATTCATAGCATTATTAGCAGCAACAGCAACACCACCATCTTGATATTCACCATGTTGTTCATCATCATCGTCATCATCATCGTCATCATCTTACTTTCACAGCGCAGGCTCTGTTCCGGAAAGTCAGTCCACGTCAAGTCCGAACGACAGGTAATGGTGGTGGGGCCGTCGCTGATGGGGTAGAAGTCGTCGTCACAGGTGTAGGTGGCGGAATCATTTGCCCTGTACACCCCGTCTGGACTTTTCATGCGAGCGACTTTGGGTGGCGGTCCGCAGACGTCTGTATAACAATAAAATTCTGATCAAAATGATTGGGTGAATGGGTGAAGCTGGCTCAGACAAGGTACATGCATGCAATTAATATTCTCTTTGTCACTTTCTTTGCTGGTGAAAAAAAAAAAGTTTCTATAGAGGTGTTTCACCTTGCGTATCACATGGTATACATTTGTGCTATGCTGGTCATTGACAAAAGCATTACTTGCAGGCCGGTGGCAACCCGCACACATCTATGTAACAATAACATGCTTATAAACATTAACGGGTGAATGTTAGTCTTGTGGGATGGGTCAGTAACAACCTCTTAGCCTCTAGCTGAGGTCGTCTAAATTTGTGAAAGATGAATTAGCTTTCAACCAGCTTTCACTTCCAAACAAGCAACCAACCGCCCATGCCGAGTACGGTGTTTGTGGTTGCCGAGAAAAGGTCAAAATGTCGGACTTTGGAGCTTTCATTTCTACCCTGTGACCTTGACCTTTAGCGGAGTTCATTCAAAAATCGTGTGTTTGGAAACCTTCGTCGCCATTTATCACAGTGACACGTTTGACGTGTCTCCCAGCTGTAGTGACTGAAAACAGCGGTGTAAATGAATTACAAAAAAGAAAACAGCCTTGCACGCACGCACGCACGCACGCACGCACGCACGCACGCACGCACGCACCGACGCACGCACACACACACACACACACACACACACACACACACACACACACACACAGAGTGTTTTCTATCACATAGACTGAATTCTCGACACACTTCGAGTCAAAATGCCATCACTCACCACACGATATGCTGATGGCTACCATGTAACTTCCGGTGTAGCAGAGCGCTTGAACAGTATCGTTGCAGAACTTTTGCAACGCCTCTCGGATGTTGTGGAACGTCGATGACGCTTGTGTCACTGGGTTGAAACAGTACTCCAGGTTAGGAATGGCCTCGTCGGATTCATGGAAGTGAAGAAGAGCTGTGGCTGAAAATACAATCAATGATAAATGGAATTTTTTCTCCTCTCTAGGGCTGGCTTCAACTCTTACCAGCCCATGCAAAAATCACAATTGTACTTGAAATCTTGGGATCACTAGGAGTAGGAGCCATTTCAAACCATTATTATGCAATCTGCATTAGCGGGGAGACACCCACGACTAGCACAATAGTGGTTTGAAGTGGCTCTAGCGGGGAGAGACCCACGACTAGCACAATAGTGGTTTGAAGTGGCTCTAGCGGGGAGAGACCCACGACTAGCACAATAGTGGTTTGAAGTGGCTCTAGCGGGGAGAGACCCACGACTAGCACAATAGTGGTTTGAAGTGGCTCTAGCGGGGAGAGACCCACGACTAGCACAATAGTGGTTTGAAGTGGCTCCTGCTAGTGTACAGTGGCTTTTTTTTTTAACCAGTCTTATCATATAGTGGTCGGACTTGGGCTCTTAAGAGTCAGCTCCGAAGACACATGCATGCAGTCAGTAATATAATCTCTGATCTTTAACACTTTCCTTGCCGTTCTCTGTTAGAAGCCCTGCCTGCCAGTGCGAAAGTGTTATTTTTAAAAAAAATTATGTCAATATCAATCTGATCCTTAAATCTGTGTTTTGACGGTTTGTTCAACAACAACAACAACAACAACAACAACAACAACAACATATTTATTTCTTGAAATATTAAGTCACTGTCCTGGAACTAGAAAACTGGAAAATGGCTGCGACCCTGGCGTTCGAGCAAACTCGAAAATCGCTTGAAAAGTAATCGTGTGTTGTCAAAATCCGTTCACGGGGAAGTGTGTGTGTGTGTGTGTGTGTGTGTGTGTGTGTGTGTGTGTGTGTGTGTGTGTGTGTGTGTGTGTTTGCGTGCGTGCGTGCGTGCGTGCGTGCGTGCGTGCGTGTGTGTGTGTTATAAATCAGATACACGATAAAAGAAATATATACATAAATATTGTATTGGTTGTATCACCGCACGCACCTCGGCTCTGAGAAGGAAGTTATAAAAAGAAAGTACAAAGTGAAAGCTACTTACGACACTGGGGGACAGAGCAGTGGCCGTATGAACTTCCTGACTTGTTGGTGTAGCACCACAACGATGACTGGGAGCGGCCAGGGTTCCGACAGTAGTTGTGCCGCATATCGCCCCCTATACAAAGAAACGAACAACAACAAACACATATTATGCGTGGAGGTGCCTGAAGATGTCTTGTTTACTTAGCTGGTAAATAGTCTCTGTTGCCTGCGGGGCTCTAAGATCTAAATTCTCGAGTCACTCACTCATTCCCATGTGTGTGTGTGTGTGTGTGTGTGTGTGTGTGTGTGTGTGTGTGTGTGTGTGTGTGTGTGTGTGTGTGTGTGCTTCCTGGACGCTTTGTGTGATTAATGTTTTGCACCGCGCGTGTATAAAGCGTTCTAAGGCTGGCGACCCGTGCTACATAGGACAAACGCGATAGCTGAAAGTCTTATAGCGTATCGGATCTAGAGTGTTTGTGGTAAGTACTTACCTGGGAAGTCCTCTTTTCTATAGGAGGCGACTGTGTGGTTGGTATCCGGGTCTTGCCAGTGAACACAGGGCGTCCCGTCTGATGTTGTGTTCTTCTCTCCATCGTACTCGAACAGTGCGTTCGGCATCTCACACATCGGGGCTGATCACACATATATACGCACCAACGCAAGCACGCACGTAAACATGCATGCAAGCGCGCGCGCACACACACACACACACACACACACACACACACACACACACACACACACACACACACACACACACACACACACACACACACACACACACACACACACACACACACACACACACACAGACTTACAAAAAAGCATGCGCGAACTTACATACCAATGCACGCACGCACGCACGGGGCAAGCGTTAAAACAGGACTTAAAATTCGCTAAATGCTCAAGCCAAGCCAAGTACCGTTTTGATACAGACCACCATAAAGTCATCGGGTACACGACTACCCCCACCCACACATCGCCCCGCCCCTAACAGCTATAGCTAATCAAATATCAAAATTTAAAAAAAAAGGCTTTTGGACTTTTGAATATTTCACCAAAATGAAAATAACAGAAAAATGACGTGTTTTACTTTGACAATGTCTTTGCTTAGGCCTGCTCTTAACTGGGCACAGCGCGCGAAACACACATGTGCACATCACAGTCGTTGCACTCGGTGCGTCTCTTAACTACAAAAGTAAACACAGCAGTGCTCAGTGACAAACCGATTGAAGATGCACTGTCCGCCATGCACGGTTTGCACGCCGAGTGACGTAGTACAGCCAATCAGAATCAGTTGTGGAAACCACAGTCACAGCTGTGGCTATTTGAAATCCAGGTTGCTGTGATGACGCCACAGCGGCGGAACTGAACCCCTCAAAGCACAACTGTGTCACAACTGTGGACAGCACTGTGGCGCTCCGCAGTGCCCAGTTAAGAGCCGGCTTTACTCTGTCAATGAATATTTTTTTAAGTAAAACTAAACAACAACAGTAACAAAACGTACAGCATGGCGGAATGGTACAGTAGTCCCAATCTTCAGGTTGCTTGCTGACGTAGCACCACGGAGCTGTCCGGTCAAAGCCAAACGGGTTTCGGCACTTGCTGCCCGCATCAGCCAATGAGGCTGTCACAAACGGGTCATGTGACGTGAATAGTGGAAACTCGTTCCATGGCAGGCACGTGCGTCCTGTTCGTGTGAAGCTGACGTCACCTTTGTAGTCCCTGCCATCCTCTGTCTGAAGGCACTCCAACACGCCGGAGTACGCTGAGGAAAGCAGAGTTTTAAATTTAAAGATCTAAGCTCACAGCAAGAAGCTTTCCCAAG
>JACVVK020000397.1:377500-387500 GCA_018292915.2 Batillaria attramentaria | reverse complement strand
TCCACAGATCTCTATAAACTGGGGCAGAATGCGATGCGATGCAGTGATGCGAGTCTTCACGCTGGGCTGTTATGTTATGTTATTTCTTGACATGACTGACTGTTTTGAAGCACGCAGTAAACGTTTTCCACGACCTTGTTGTATACCGGACGAGCTTAATGAAACTTCACTACTTCTGGTACTACTAGTACTACTACTGTTTCTATTTTGTCTTTTTCTCAACGGGGAGCCGGGGTAGCCTAATGGTAAGAGCGTTGGACCTCCAATATTCGGGTCGTGAGGTCGATCCCCGCTGGGGTCACATATTGTGCTGGCTTTTTCGTCGTTGCCCCGTCTTTGATATCGCCCGTATGTGGTGGAAAAGGACGTTAAACTCTCAAACACCCCCCCCCCCCCACTCCTTCCCTCTTTTTCTCAACACAATATTGCTTGCCTCCAGCTAACGTTTCCGTATGTTTCCCTACGTCATTCCCTGACGTCTTTTTCTTACCTCATACGTACATGCTGCGGTTCACAATGATGATGTTCTTGAGTAATTGGTGCTTTTGTTGTTGTTTTTTGGTATCGTGTCTTTTTTATTATTTTGTTGCGTTTTTGTTGTTGTTGTTGTTTTGTTTGTTTTGTTTGTTTTGTTGTTGTTTTTGTTGTTTTTGTTGTTTGTTTGTTGTTGTTGTTGTTTTTGTTGTTTTTGTTGTTTTTTTTTGTTTTTGATTTTTTTTTTTTTGGGGGGGGGGGGGAGGAAGGGGGAACTTGCTTGTCACACTGGGAATCGAACCAAACAATGACAGTCCTATGTTCTGCAGGTAAGGCAGAAGGTCGGTTCCGACTGCAGAAAAAAACAAGAAGATGAGACCACTAGACTCCTTCTACTCACACCCACCTCCATCAAACCAACGGCCGAAAATCCGGATCTCACATACTCTGACCACAACCGCGTCAAAATGAATGTTGACTGCTTTTCCTGCCGGCATTTGAGGGCAGGTCATGGCGGTGTAATTTTGGTCCATTATTTTCGGCATCTCAGTCGAGCATGGTTTGGTTCTGTTGGCTCTGGTCTCGATGGTAGCGTTCACTGGGTTAACAAATACCACAGAATCATGCAAACCACACGTGCAACAAAGCATAAAATGATTGTTAATTATCAAAATAAAACAATTGTTCCTGCTGCGGCCAGGTTTGGGGAGGGAGAATGAGAGAGAGAGAGAGAGACAGAGACAGACAGACAGACAGACAGAGAGCGTGTGTGTGTGTGTGTGTGTGTGTGTGTGTGTGTGTGTGTGTGTGTGTGTGTGTCTGTGTGTGTGTGTGTCTGTGTCTGTGTCTGTGAAGGAGCAACCTCAAGCCACTATTACGCAAATTGCAGCGGTCTCGCGCCTAGCGGGGAATGCCAAAGCCTTGCGTCATAGTGGCTTGAAGTGGCTCCTACTGGTGTGCAGTGGCTTGTTCTTTTTAAACAGTCATTGAAACAGGGTGTGGTCGGGACAGGCCTCTGAAGAGTTAATTGCAGCCTATAATTTGGTTTGTCTGATGACAGAAACGAAATAAACCTTTAATAATAATAATATTAAAACAAAACTTGTCGAGGCAATCCAGACCAGAGGTAACCTCTAATCTACTCACCTGACGACGAAAACCTGATAGGGCTGGTAGAAAGAAAGAAAGAAAGAAAAAACCTCTTGTTACTGAGGGTAATGTATTTCTTGCAAACAGTCTGAAACGCGCTAATGTTTATAATTTTAGGCTCGCGGATTGTTCTGCGCTGTTTTGATGGTGCCTACAGCATCACACAAGTACGTCACGTGCACAAATATAGCCAAAGACGCGGCACCCGGTAACAGTGTCGTATACGTGTTGCATTTGGAGCTCTATTAATCTCTAATTTCGCGTGAAGAGTTTGGGCATCTTTATCCAACGCTCTACTGCTCGGTTGTCCCGGACGGAGTGTACTGCTCGGGTATAATAATACTGCTCGGGTATAATAATACTGCTCGGGTATAATAATACTGCTCGGGTCTGTATACTCCGGGAAACTTCCCGCTTTAAGCTGTATGTACTCCCTCTAGTCTAAACCAGACGTACTGCACTCGTTCGCCAGATTTACTCCCAAACTGTTATTTGGTGGAAATTAAAGGACGTTAAACTCCCAAACACCCATCCTACTCCCAAGCTGTTATTTGGTGGAAATCAAAGGACGTTAAACTCCCAAACACCCATCCTACCCCCAAGCTGTTATTTTGTGGAAATCAAAGCACGTTAAACTCCCAAACACCCATCCTACTCCCAAGCTCTTATTTGGTGGAAATCAAAGGACGTTAACTCTTTCAGCCCTGAAGGAATCTCAATAGCGATAACGCTCTCTGACTGGGATTTTTTTTTTTCAAGTGTGCTAGATCTAAAGCTAGTCTCTTGCATACAAAACCCTATTTCTCAAGAAGTATTGGATCCATCCTCTAGCTGGGGAATCTTCCACTGTGCACAGCATATGAGAGTCGGTCACATGCACACATATTATTGTTAGAATCTGCGAGACCGTAGGCGATACGGTGGCAGGGCTGAAAGTATTAAACTCCCAAACACCCACCCATCCTACTCCCAAGCTGTTATTTGGTGGAAATTAAAGGACGTTAAACTCCCAAACACCCACCCATCCTACTCCCAAGCTGGAAACACTCCACTAATGAAACAAACCGTTCGTCTGCATGTGGTTTAGACGAGAGGGAATATAATTTAGCTTTAAAGCGGGAAAGGCCCCGGGGTATATATAGAGCTGGGTCAAATCAAATTTGGTCCACTGAAAAAAGACAGTTATTGAATAATTAAATAGTTATTTTTGTGTAAGGGCTCACTCTTTCCCTAATGCCCTAGCTGGCAGACGGCGCGAGTAGCGGTAGTAGCTCCCCTTGGCTAGAGGTCGCCTTTGACCAAGCATGGCGAGCATGCTTCCTTTGTTTGCAGACTTTTGCAGCTCAAATTTGCCTGTATTGATGCCATGGAAAACACATTGATTGTGGGGAACTTCTTTTAAATTGCATTCCTAGTTTTATCCAGTATTGTTATTTTATGATATGCTATGAATAACAATCGTCGTGTGGATAAATGACACTTTGGCATCAGCCGGTTGTCTCAGTTGTATGAATTGATTTGTCCCACAATTAATGGCCTCAGTCTTCGCGATATCTAGAGGGTTGCTTACACAAATATACCTCGCCTCACATATGTAGTGTCCTAGCTTTATCCAGTATTTTCTATGATATGCAATGAATAACAATCGTAATTTGAATAAATTACACAATCATTCACATCTCGGATGTCTGTTTTCTGTTTGAATTGTTTTACCCTCAATCAATGGACTCAGTCTTCGCGATATTTAGAGGGTTGCTTACACAAATATACCTCGTCTCACATATGTAGTGTCCTAGCTTTATCCAGTATTTTCTATGATATGCAATGAATAACCATGGTCATTTGAATAACTGACACATTCACTTCAGCCGGTCGTCCCTGTTTTCTGTTTGAATTGCTTTGTCCCACAATCAATGAACTCAGTCTTTGTGATATTTAGAGGGTTGCTTCCGCAAAGTAATATACCTTGTCTCACATATGTAGTAGTGTGTCTCGTCACACGCAACGTCATTCCAGGAGAAAGTTAGCCATTGCATAAGCAAGCAGTGGTCTCCCCCTCCGGTCGGCTCTCCCGTATTCCAGTCCGTGAAAGCGATTGGCCGGTTGTCACTCACCCAGACCCACTCTCCAGTCTCCTCGTCAGATCCGGCCAGCCAGTAATGGCGAGCTGAGTTGAATTCAGTTCCAAATATTTTACTGTCCTCCGCGGAGGAAATTCATTTACGAAACAGAGAGGAACATTACACAGACAATAATAAATAAGGGTGGGTGGGTGGGTGGGTGTTTGGGGGTTTAACGTCCTTTTCCACCACATAGGGTGATATCAAAGACGGGGCAACGATGAAAAAGCCAGCACAAATATTTGGCCCCAGCCGGGATCGAACTCACGACCCGAGCATTAGAAGTCCAACGCTCTGTCATTCGACCACCCCGGCTCCCCGACAATAAATAAGGAATGGGTGGGTGGGTGAGTTTAACGTCCTTTACCACCATGTATGAGTGATATCAAAGACGGGGCAACGAGAAAAAGCTAGGCCACCACAAATTTTTGGCCCCGGGCGGGATTCGAACTCACGACCCGAGGATTGTAAGGCCAACGCTCTACCGCCATTCGGCTATCCCGGATCGCCGGACAACAAGACACAGTTTCTGTTTCAGAAAACATGACTTAAGAATAGAATACAGATTTTATTTATGTAAAATGTTGCAATAAAAAAAAAACGACATAAAATTCATAATATATCCCATTAATGCCTAGTGTCCTCATATGAGGACGCTGACGTTTTGCGCATTTATTTCACAGAGGATAAAGCTGAGAGGAACACTTTCATATTGTGTGGTTCCAGGGTCACTATCGTTATATTGTCATAGTGAATTCAGGTGATTTCCCCCGTGCAGTTTTTTTTACAGCAGCCATATTTGATCCTCCATGTGCTTTGCTGAGTCAGCAAAATGTTGAAACCAAAAATTAAGCAGATATCTTTTTAACTGTAGACTTTTTTAATAGCAATATTTAAGTGAAAATGAAGGTAGATGTGTAATTAGAAAACGTGTCCTTCAGTTTTTCTCTGTGTTTGATATTTAAGCGTTGATGAAGGGTTAAAGTGCTGTCCTCATATGAGGACGGGTGGGTGGGTGTTTAGGAGTTTAACGTCCTTTTCCACCACATAAGTCATATGAGGACGCTAGGCACTAGAGGGTACAGATTTTCATAGTCACTGAGCAAACTGTTTTGATTTATTTGTTCGCAGATACATATATATATATCACATTGTGTTTGTGAATGTGCAGCGAGCTTAAAAGAAATAACACTGTAAGAAATAAAACATTTCAGACAAAGTTTGCACGGCGTTTGCTCATTTTGTTCATGTTGAAAACCTGTACCCATTTGTGCCTAGCGTCCTCACATGAGGACAGTGCACGTATGGTGTCTAAATCTCAACATACGCTAAAATGGTCAAAATCAGGGGTAGATATGGAATACAAATGGTATTTGCCACTATGTGTCACATTTTCAATCAAAACAAAAATTCAGGCATTAATGGGATAGGTCGAAATGCTACGTATGGTATGGTATGGTAGACTTCGCCTCGGCGCACATATCCATCTCTGCTGAAATGCTCACGGCGCCGCAGGGCTGAAGGACGAAGCAGTGAAAGCCTGCTGTCGCTAAGCGCTACTTTATGTGCAAACCTCCACCCTGCTATTCACTCCGTGCGTGCGACAGTATTTCTGTTTACCACGACACCGGCCACAGCCTACTCTTCTTCGAAAGACGAACGTGGGATTTTCTAGCGTGCACACTTGATGTACGTGCGTGCGTGTGTACACGAAGGCGAGACAGGCACTGTAAACGAGTCTGGACATGGATTTGACTCAATATGGTCAGGAAAAATCCCACCATATTCCTGCCCACGGGGACTCGAACCAGGCACGTCAGGATCCGAAGCCGGATGCCTTAATCATTAGACCACAACTCCTGTCAGGTGCTACGTACACATACTTAGAGATTTACCTACATAACCATCACACACACACACACACACACACACACACACACACACACACACACACACACACACACACACACACACACACACACACTGCATGTACACACATATACTAGCTTGTACTTAAAATTCTAAGTCTCCACCAGTCTTAGCACCTCTTTCACAGGCAAACAGATCGAGGTGTCTCTGGTGGTGAACCACCCTAAGTAAACATATAAGCATTGTGAAACACCCTGTACATCTGCATGGCCAGTAATTAGAGTGCTCACTTTCGCTGGGTGGGTGTATGGGGGGGGGGAGGGGGGCAGGGGGGAAGGGGAGGGGGGGGAGTGAAGTTGAAAACCGGAGGGAGCGTGACGGGGTGTAGAGCTGGATCAGTTCAGAAAGGTAGGATGAGGCAGAAGCATGAATACATTTCTAGCAAAGTACTGAGTCCTGTGAGAAGCTGGACATTCATACTCACCAACTGACTGTGCTGTCTGCTTCAAAAACTCGCTTTCGCCTTGTGTCTCAACCTCTGCCAGCTTTGCTCCCATACCTTCACATTCCGCCTGTAAATAATAATAATAATAATACTTAATTAACTAACTGACTGACTATTGTGTGGTGTATGGACACAAAGTAAGGGTGGTTGATGTTTGGTGTTTATTCAATTCAATTCAATTCAATTCAATATAACTTTATTGTCTGTCGATGGCAGAAAATTTTCTTCTGGCTCACACACACACACACACACACACACACACACACACACACACACACACACACACACACACACACACACACACACACACACACTAATTTCTCTAGAAATATAAATCCATACATATTAAACACAGATCCTAAAGTAATGTGTGATGTCCAAGTCTAATACTATGCTACTAAACTAAGAAATCTAAACTAAAAGATGGCAAGGGCATAGCGGACATGACACAGCTGAGGAGTAAGCACAGTTATGCAAATCTCAACAAATAAAATCTATACATACTGGGGACGGGCAGTAAAGAACCATGTTTGGTGAATGTGCTAGTTTGTAGTGATTTTTGCTGTCGTGAAAAAAGCGTGATTTTCGTGATTTTTGTCTTTTGTAGGGTAAGGTGCATGCCAGGGGGCCGCAACAATGAAGCTGTGGCTTTTTGCACAGAAGAGAGGCAAAGGTGACGTGAGCTGATTTGGATGAAGCGGCTCTCTGGCCAAAGCAGAAAGTAGACTAGCATTACTCCAGTGAGGCCTGAGCGGGAATGAGACATGCAAATGTTTTCAAACTCCTGTCAGGTGCGTGCCCTTGAATGGTCTGTGCATGGTTATTTTGTTCCTAGAATGAAGCATTTTTAGGGGGTGACTATGTCTTGTGTCTTGTCTTGTGTCATGTCCTTTGTCTTGCCTTCTGTCTTGTCTTTTGTCTTGTCCATTCCCAAATAAAGCACCACCTCTTTCGGCAAACAGTCCTAGAGGAGTCCCCCAAAACAACAACAACAACAACAACAACAAACACGCAATTCGATGCAAATATAGTTATTTCAAATCACCTTGGCCTCTGCGAAAATGATTTGGCTGTCGCTGGTGTGGTAGCAAGAGTCGCCGTACACGTGTTGAAACCCACTGGGGCAAACTGCAGAAGGAAAAACCGGTAGAAAAGTATCCCAAATTTTACTGACTCTTAAAAGACCATGCAAAGGCCGCATTATTACTTAAAAATGTTCAGATCACTAAAAGCCACTCGAACCCACTATTACGCACGTTGCAGTAGTCTCGCGCCTAGCGGGAAGGCCCATAGTGGCTCCAAGTGGCTCCTACTGATGTGCAATGGCTTGTAGCGGTGAGGGGGTGGTTTGGCTGGGGATGGTGAGAGTGAAGTCAGTTCAAATAATCTAATACATTTAATTTGAATTACTTTTAAGTTCTAGATTTCTAAGGGTGGCTCCTACTGATGTGCAATGGCTTGTTCTTTTTCAACTGGCTGCTAAGAGTGAAGTCAATTCAAATAATCAAATACATTTAATTTGAATTACTCTTAAGTTCTAGGTTTCTATGGGTTAAACGCTCCACCTTCAAACTTGACTGTGATGTGGGACACGTCTACGTCTTGCTCCAGCTCAACCCGGATACCAGTGAAAGGTCCTTCAGTACAGGTTTTGTCCATGTCATCAGCCACAGGGTTGAGATTTCCACTTCTTTCCCATTTACCGTCGTTGGAATGGAAAAAGATCCCTTCTTTTGTCAGTTTTGGATCCTCTGTCAAAGTACAACCAAAGTTATATAACACTGAGAATATTTTATTTCTTTGTTTTGTTTGCTTGTTTGTTTGCCTGTGTGTGTGTGTGTGTGTGTGTGTGTGTGTGTGTGTGTGTGTGTGTGTGTGTGTGTGTGTGTGTGTGTGTGGTATCGTCTGCCTTGTCTTGTCTTGGTTTAGAGTGAGGGGGCTCGTCTCGTCTCGCCTCTTGTCTTCTCCTGTGTCCTGTGTCTTCTTGTCTTGTGCCTTGTCTTGTCTTGTGTCGTGTGATGTCTTGTGTATTGTGTCTTGTCTTGGCCTTGTGAGTGTCTTGTGATTGTCTTGTGTCTTGTCTTGAGTCTGATTTTGTATCTTGTCTTGTCATGTATCTTGTCAAGTGTCTTATTTTGTGTATTGTTTTGTGTCTTGGTTTGTCTTGTCTTGTTTGTGCCTTGTCACGTGTCTGTCTTGTGTCGTGTGATGTCTTGTGTATAGTGTCTTGTCTTGACCTTGTGAGCGTCTTGTCTTGTCTTGTGTCTTGTCACGTGTCTGTTTTGTGCCGTGTGTCTTGTCTTGTGTCTTGTTTATTGTCTTTCCTTGTGTCGTGTCGTGTCTCTGTCTTTTCTACTCCTGTTTTGTCTCGTCTCGTCTTGTGTCACGTGTCGTGTCCTCTCGTCTCGCGTCGTGTCGTGTCGTGTCGTGTCGTGTCGTGTCGTGTCATCTGGCCTGGTCTCGTGTTGTAGGTGTCTTAATTATCATATCCGAATTTTCTTACCTTTGCACACGAGCGTTGGTTCGGACCAGGAGAAGTTTGTACATGCGGAACGCCCACTGCCCTCGACTGCATACAGTCCGTCGTCACACGTGTACGTGACGTTGTCGCCTGGGCTGTACGCGTGACTGCTCAGAGACTCGCTGGCGATCTGAAGCTTGGGGAGGGCCGGCGGCGACGCGCATGCGGCTGTCATCATCGTGAATAGGATTATGTATGGAAGGATAGATGGATGGAAGGATGGATTGTGTGTGTGTGTGTGTGTGTGTGTGTGTGTGTGTGTGTGTGTGTGTGTGTGTGTGTGTGTGTGTGTGTGTGTGTGTGTGTGTGTGTGTATGTTTCTATGTATGCATGTGTGTACGTATTCATGCATGTATGTATGTATGTATCTATCTATCTATCAATATGTATCTATGTATGTATGTATGTATGTATGTATGTATGTATGTATGTATGTATGTATGTATGTGGGGTTGGGGTGGGTGTTTAGAAGTTTAACGTCCTTTTTCACCACGTACGGGTGATATCAAATACGAGGCAACGATGAAGAAGCCAGCTCAAACATTTGGCCCCAGCTGGGATGCGAACTCATACCCGAGCTTTGGAAGTCCAACGCTCTACTATTCGAGTGTATGTATGTATGTATGTATGTATGTATGTATGTATGTATGTATGTATGTATGTATGTATGTATGTATGTATGTATGTATGTATGTATGTATGTATGTATGTATGTACGCATGCATGCATTACATTTACCTATATGTATAGTATATATGTAATTTTGTGTGTATGAACGTTGTATGAATATTGCATGAATGTTGTATGAATGATGTATGTATGTTGATGTTTGTAGTTATTATGTATGACTTAGGTATAATGTATGTGTATGCATTTGTGTATGAACAGTCCCTAGAACAGCACAGGCAAGTGGGAAGAAAAGCTTCCAAGTCAATCATCTTCTACCTTTGTAAAATGAAATTTCTCCGTCAGTGGACGACTGGAGTTCATTTGCCCCTCCTGCGCATGACTGGTATACATTTGCACCCCCTAACGGACGGACTATACCATCTGAGCCTTAGTTAAGGCAGAACAGAGGGAAGATAGATGAACGACGTGTCTGTCTACCTTTCTGATCTGAAAGTGAAACAGTCTCCCACTGCCCAGTGGTCTCACTACAGATGAGAGGCACGGTATCGGACGACGACGAGCCCAGGCACGAAACCTCCACACGTGATCCCGCTAGTCTCATGGCCGACGGGTCATTCTGGCACCCAGTCGAACGGCAGTTCACTGAAATAATGATGAAAATAATGATGATAATAATGATAATAATAATGATAATAATAATAATAAATAAATAAATAAATAAATAATCATTAT